>WYDI02031408.1:0-70276 GCA_009867235.2 Psittacus erithacus
GAAGTTCTTTACTGTTAGGGTGGTGAGGCACTGGAATGGGTTGCCCAAGGAAGTTGTGAATGCTCCATCCCTGGCGGCGTTTAAGGCCGGGTTAGACACAGCCTTGGGTGGCATGTTTTGGTGGGAGGTGTCCCTGCCCATGGCAGGGGGGCTGGAACTTGATGATCTTAAGGTCCTTTCCAACCCTTACTATTCTATGATTCTATGACTATCAGGCTCAATATGCTGGAACAGAACAGGGGAGACCTGGTGACTTGGTTACTAACTCTGGCTGTCAAAGACAAAACTTAGCAAGAGAATCCCTCCTATCAAGGGGCATCAGGTAAAACAGAGAAACCAGACTCTTCCCTCTAGACCTTCCATTTAAAACAAACAAACAAGAGCCAGAAATAACATTCCAGAGGGAATGCCTTCTTTCTCCCTTTCTTAACTACATTTTTTAAAAAAGTAGAAGCACTGCTTCATTTCCTAGTACCCAGGGGACTTCTGCTATCGATAGTATTACTTGCTAAAACCATTGAGGTAAGCTGTTGTATAATGTCCAGATCTCCCACTACCCCATGTGGCCACTGATAGTGGTCACAGAATGCAGAGCTAAGGCTCCCTAAGTAGACCACACCAACATGCACATCTGGAGTGGCACCAAAGGCAGATTTTGATTTTTAATCAACTTTCTTGGCACCTATCAACAATGGAAAAATGAAGCCAGTCCAGTGCTGGTATTTAACACCTGTAATCAGATGGCTGCTCTCACAGGAAAAGGAGCAACCTCATGGAGACAGCAACTGAACTGTGTGACACTCACGGTGGTTGGGGTTGAAAGGGACCTCTGAAACGTCATCTGCTCCAACCCCCTGCTCAAGCAGGGCCACCCTGAAACTGTCCAGCTCTTTCCAGCATGATAGCACTACATTTACAAAATCATTCTCAGGGGAAACTTTAAAAGCAGGGTATCTGTAAATGTTAGGACAAATAGTAACATTAAAAAAAAAGAGTTAAATCAATCTTCAAAGTTTAGCTTCTGAGTAAACCAGCCGTTTCACAGTGCCACAGTTCTGCTACATGGCTCTGCATGGACACAAACAAAAAACTGAAATGCTCATTTTGTTTTGAAAAAGTCTTCATATTGAAGTTAACTAACAGTTGAACCACAGGGAACCCAGGAAACAGGGCAGTCTATTTGGAGCATTAACTGAGTTTTGTTTACTGCTTAGGATGAATTCATCATGCAAATGGTCCAAAGTGAGATCCTGGCAGGCTTGGAACGTGCTCGGAGAGGCCAAGGCCAGAGACATTCTACATCCATATTAGGCTGTGAATGAAGTCCTGAGCTGGATTCAACAGCTCTCTTTGTCTGAGGCTTCAAAAACCCAGTGATGGCAATTTACGTGCAGAATCGCCACTATCAGAACATCTTAAAATGCATTTGATCCCACTATGGGATTACTACCTATAGAATCATGAAACTACAAACACTGAACTGAAAACAGAACCTCCTGTTTGCAAGACTGAAGGAGGATGAGCAGAAGGACTCTTGTCCCTAAGGAAAATGAAAATATTTACAAATTAAACTAGAAACTTTAGCCCAAAGCATAAATCTAATTTATATATCAAATCAAATTCTTGATTTATCCTAAGGCAATGACAGAACAACCCTGCTTACTCAGCACAGAATTTATTTATAAGAAAATAAATAAATCTACCTCCCTAAAAATGTCACTGAGTTTACTGTTATTATTAAAGTGCACAGTACTCAGCAGTTTCAGCTGGTTTATGCAGCAGTAGGGTTGTTTTTTTCCTCATGCCTTTGGATATTGTGGATAACATCAATGAATCAGGTAGAAACAGGATGATGGGCAGTTCTACCACATTTAAGCTTCCACACAATGCCCTTTATTATAGTATTTGAATACAGCTATTTTAACAAGTTGGGCAGCCAGCAAACAGATCTTCACATAACAGAAATGGATGCAGACTTTCTGCACTTGATTTTGGGAGTTTGTGTGTAATGAATTGGTTGGTTGGCATTTTATGCACATGACCAAATGTTTCCTTTGTAACCATGGCGGAGGAAAACTGCTCTGAAAAGGAATCTGAGCTGCGTAGTCCTAGTCCTTTAGTTCACCACCTGGCTATGATTCTTCTCATACTCACATACAAGAGCATCCCAACATAATCTGGATCCATTTGGACTGGCGCTGACAATCCCTGGAAGCTCAGTATCATTCTGAAACCAAATTTTCCCATCCAGAATCTTTAGCTATTTGTACACATGCACCAGGAATATCTGTCATCTCCGAGACAGCCAAGCTACATGTTGCTACTTAAACCATAGTATCATCACCATGTCATGCGCACTGAGGTGTCACTAAAAAGGTACCAATACAAATACTTCTCTGTAAACAGAGAAAACAGAAAGCCACATACAGAGGAATATGGAAAAAACTAATATCAGAAATGAGGGCATCAGTGATTTACTGCAGCACACTGACTAGTGTTAGGCCCAGGAGACAAACTTTATTGTACCCAATGGCAAGATTTCTCCACAAATATTTTCATTGCTTTTGAAAGCGAACGTCTAATGTCTCTGGAAAAACCCTGTTGATAGCAAGAGCCTGCCCAGAAGAAGACAAGCAGTCAAGCTGGGCTTTGGCCTTTCCCAGGGCAGATTTGTTTCGACCTAACTTGGGAGCTGTTAGGGAGGCAGCTTGCCCAGAGCTATTGAATCATCCCTTACAGCATGCAATGGGGCTCACAGCTGATGTTTTGCAACACAATGGCAAGTAACGGGAACCAAACCACTGCTTCTCCTTTGTTTGGCCCCATCTCCCTGGTAAGACTACATCTATATTAGTAAGTGAAACTGGGCAAGGAAACGCTCCAGGGGGCTGGAGCTGCTGCCTACACTGCTACAGCATTACAGTGGTCCCTGGCATGGTTTTTGCCCTAAACAGCGCTTCTTCCTACAACGGGCTCCTGAGCACAGCCTGGGAAAAGCAGGAGCCAGAGGCATTTCCAACAGGTTGTTTGCTTGCGGACACCCTGCTCTGGAGACTGAGTTCAATGGTATGGACATGGGCTGTGCCAGAGGCATCTCTGTGACATGTTTACTAGAAAAGACATAGCCACAGTGTCTCAGTCAGTGAGCTATTTAGTATGTTGGAAGTCTCTACCTCCTCAACTAGATATATGAATCTGGATACCAGAGCTCTTTCCAAAATGATGCAAAACCGACCCATTGCTTAGAAAAGCTCAAGTTTCAAAATCAGCCTTTTCTCTCTAAATTAATAATAATGGTAACGAGATCAGATCATTTAGCTGAAAGAATTGCAACTTCCCTTGCAGTCTTAAATACATGCCTTCCATAGCCATACGCAAAAACCCTGATAGAGGCTGCTCAGATCTAAAGCTACTTTGATGAATATCATATCTTTTACATTCCCTATTTCTGTGCTATTGTTTTTTTTGAATGAGATGCACAGTAAAATCCTCCCAGCAGCCAGAATCTGACCTATTCAGGGCAACCTCTGGCCTTCTTTTCTAGCAATGACCATATACTCAGAGCAAGAAATAAAGACAGAAACCAAGAAATCTCCATGCTTTAGGATATGTACAAACCTATCTCTTTGGCAAATCTAGACAGTGTGTAAACAGAACTCATAAAAAGCTGTTGTGCCTCATAAAAAGGTACTTCAGTTTTAATAGTTTCTCTAAGAATCCATATTTTACATTCAAGTATCCTTATTTCCGAACAGAGGCTATTATATGAATACAGGTGGTCCTAAGGCAGGAAAAATCCTAGAAGAGTAGGAAAAAAAAAGATGCTCTCAAAAAATACTAGCTTCTCTTCCTGAGGGTAAGGACTGAGAGCACCACATCCTTCCAGCTAGAAAGCAAAACCTCAAACAATACAGTACTTTTTAAAGTAGTGGTTCTGGTACATGCTGTGCTGCCTATTAACCAACGGCATTGGCAATGGTGCTTTTTGTGAATGAGCCATATCTATTTCTTCATGCAGCGTCTACAATGGCTTTTTCTGCTGCATAAGGTGCAAATTCCTGGGACGAGCAGCACATCCCATGGTATCATGTATCCTGTGAACTACATATTTTATCTGAGGAGTTTTTCTTCTTTTAGAACACAGCCAGAGGCAAAGTTTCATCTCCAAAGCTATGTTTAACATCAGTGGAGTGAGCCCACTTGAACTGACATACTAAATCCACTTCTCAGCTGATCATCTAAATAGTTTTGTTGTTTAAAGGCCACTTGATTCATATGACTGGAGAGGAACTGTCACAGATTTTTACTTGCCATTACACACCCAAGATTTTTAATTTTTTTGGAATCTAGGACTCCTTTTATTTCTCTCTTCCAATCCTTTGTTTCTACCCCCATTTGTACACAAAAACATGAATTTTGTTTGCAAACACAATGCTGTGGTAGGGCTCTGGTCAGAGCATGCAGTAAGTGGCAGGACAATAGCAGCAAAATCGCGCTTGTGCTCTGCACTCCCATTCCCCTCTTCAGCCTCCAGCAAATGTAATGCACTCCTCACCCATCTGTTACTTCTCATCACAGATACAGAGCAATTTGTATTTCAGCAGTGCTTTCTGTAAAGAAGTCGCCATACGCTGTATTATATTTCAGACATCAAAGTGATCACTGCTAGTCGAGGCTTATGCCAAGAGCTACGTCAGTTTCGGAGTAAGCACTGGCAACCTAAGCACCATACAAGCAGGGAAGATAACTTTGGCACACAGCCTGGCCTGCACAGCAGTTATTTCTGTACACACGAAACCACTTGCAACAGCAATATAAGCTCACAGTTGCTTGTATCTGAGCATCAGCTCATTCAGTTCAGCATCTTTCCTTTTTGTAACATGAAGTTCACCATTTTTCTGTATTATTATATCTGTTTGTCCATGGAACTTACCAGTTACTCTCCTGTCTTAATGAAAATATTTTTGTTTGAGCAGCTGGTAATCCATTTATTCAGGTAGGACAGGCTAGAATGTATTTAAATAATGAATGAGTTCAGCATAGCTTCCTGAACCCCTTGTTATGCCAATATGCCTTGCTATACCAAGGCCTGTGGTTTAACACAAAAATTCCAGTATGTGAAATGGACTGTTTCCCTGAAGAAGCCAGGAAGGCAAACTTTGTCTGGAGTAAACTGCTAGGACATGGGATTTCTTCTTATTATTTGTTTCCAAACATGTATTTCCCAGAGTGAGAAAACCTGCCCTGCATTAGCAAAAGGCTGTGCCTTTAGTAAACCACTTGATTATAAAGCGTATTTCTTTTTTTTTAGTTGCTGAGTTGATTAATCATTTTATAATTTGGGATACTGTTTGTGAGGTAGAGTCACTGACATGTATCCATACCCTCTCCACGTTCTTTATGCCTTGGCCAGAGTATTTCTCATTGAGAACTCAAGAAACCTCACCTTACACCACTGAGGTAAAAGGAGGAGAAGCAAGCACAGAAAATCTTGTGAAAGAGATCAGAAAAATACCCAGAGCTTTTTTATTACATATAACCAGGGGACAACTTGCATTTGTGTCTCTCTTAAGATGCCACCACTTCCATTTGCCAGAATTTTGTTCATGTTTCCAATGGGTATAAGTTGGCTTTGTAAAAAACACTACTCCTTGAAAACTTTGCCTACCATTATCCTTAAACCATTACTACCAGAGAGGAAACTGGAGTAGATGCAGAGTGTGAAAGCAAGAAAGGGCTGTATAAATAAGATCTTTTGAGGGGAAAATGATCTCACAGTGTTGTAAATTGCAAAGTTATTTTCCACAATAAAGAATTTATTTAGGCAGACATAAGAGGATTGGGGGAATCAATAGGGAAATAAACCCAAGAGAATTATGTAGCTCAGTAAAAAAATTAACTCTTTGCTCCCCCCATCATGCAATGCCCACATTGTTTTCAGGTGAACTCATTCACGTAAAGACATCAGGAAGAAATTTAGACATTAGGAAGAAATTCTTCCCTGTGAGGGTGGTGAGGAAATGGCACAGGTTGCCCAGAGAAGCTGTGGCTGCTCCATCCCTAGCAGTGCTAAGGCCAGGTTGGACAGGGCTTTGAAGCAACCTGGTCCAGTGGAAGGTGTTCCTGCCCATGGCAGGAGGCATGGAACTGGATGAGCTTTAAGGCCCCTTCCAAACCAAACCATTCTATAATAAAATACAGCAAGCGTGGCACATTTAATAAATGGGAAATAACATTCACCTGACCACAATGAACAAACCAGAAACTGAAGCAAAAGTCTCTTCCTCAAGAAAAGGGAGACTGCTAAAAGAGAAGAGCAACAATAAAAAAATGCAGAGCCGAAGAGAGATGCGCTGATGACAGCGGGATTATTTTCTACTTAGTGCTGGCCAATGCCTTGTAACCAAGGTTTCAAAATGTTCATGTATTTTTTTCCTTTTGCTTGCTTCCCCCATCCCCCCACCTCCCACCCAGATTTGTTTAGCTAAGGGTTGGATGTGTCATGACAGAAACCTACAAGTTTTGAAAAGCACTTCTTCATAAACCAAAATGGAAGCAAACTTCCTTTCAAGTGCTGCCTGAGAACAGGAAAAGTCCCTCTCCCACTCCCCACCTGTCCTGCCAGAGAGCTGCCAGCTCTTGATAAGGTTGTTTTAAATGCTATGCAGTACAAGTACTACAAAGAACTGCAGGTTTTGTCACCATAATTCAACAAAATGAGGATGATGCTACTTTATAAGCAGAATTATTCCAGAGGACTTTGTTACAAAAACGTTACGCGTCTGTTTGCTTTAGCAGCCTCAGCATTTAAGAAATAGGAGATGCTAAAGTCCAGGCTGCCTGTGAAACTGCAGCATTGCCCTTATGTGTAAGACCTATTGGTACAGTATTCAACTCCTTGGTACGCATTTCTTTTCACAACCACTCCCTCACTCAGTGGGTAAATCAGGCTCCAGAAGTCCTGTAAAGACAAACAGAGTAGGAAGCTTGCCAAATGATCAAGGACCAAGGCACGGCTCGGCTGCCATGAGTAGGCATGGAGACACTCCAGCATTTACAGAGGGGCTGGATCCATCAAAGACCTTCACCCACAGCCAGTCCTCAGCAGAAGAAAGCTGCTCTGAATTTATTTTCCCCTGAAGGCTACTGTATAGGCCAAATGTGGGCAGATTTGCACAAGGGAAAATAAAAGAAGTACTCCTCGCACAAAGGTTATGTGCTCCACTGAAGTTCACATGCTCTCTCCAAAGTACATGAATACAAAATCATACCAAACAAAATAGCTGAAGTTTTCTTTGAAGGTAAAAAAACCCCAAAACCCAACTAATTTTTATGCTAGCCTTTTTCTCAATCTTGCTGAATCACTTGAGCTCAAATATTCCAAAAATGCCCAGGCTGAGGAAATCAGATGGCCTGAAAAATTTCAGCTCAAACACTGGAAGTTTCACAAATACCCTGTAAACCAGGGTACTGTAAACCAGGGTACTATAATGGCAGCTGCTGGGCAACTTTCCTAATTGCTGGTGCTACCAATCTATTACATAGTCAGGACTTCCGTATTTTGTTTATCGCAGACCTCATTATCCACTACTCTCCAGTGAGCAGAAAAATAAGGAGAAAACGGAAGCAGAAAGGAGGCAGAACTGCCAGCTGAACTCAGAGAGCCTAATAAAATTGTTCTGTGGCCAGTCTGGGCAGTGAGAGACACCAAAGGGCAGTTTCTGGGGTCTGCCACGGCCTTACAAAGCTGTATCAGACACATGAACATGTACATCACTCCAACAGAAAAGGCTTTCACAGCATGAATAGTCTGTGCCTCTCCCAAGGTCATGTGCCTGAAACCCACAGCCAGTCAGACAGTCGCTTAAATGCCAGTGTGGAGCCATGCAGGCTGATGAGATAAAATTATCACAGTCATATTTCAGCAGATGAAAAAGAAACCTGAGATGCATGCTTGGATTAGATGCAAGAAATAGGATACCTGGACAAGTCACAGGCAATTCTATTTGTGTGTTGAAAGGAAAACTGGAGTGGGTTTCACAAAAAACAACTTTTAGAGAAAGAAAAGTTAAACAATTCCTTCTTCCAAGGCAGCAAATGAGCATTTCCAGCACCATGCAATGACAGAGTGGTCAGGACTGTACCTCAGATCTATCTGTGTGACTACAAGCAGCTCTCAGCACTGAAGTTTCCTTTCCGAAGTCACTGAATTAAAGAGGTTTCTGCAATGACATACATAGGGCACAAGCAATCATGCGTAGGAGTCAATCTCTAAACATACGGTTTGCAGTTCTCAGGGCAACTCCAGTGGAGTAAAAACCGGTGGAAGCTAATCAGCCTGACTTCTTATTTTCTGCTAACTCCAAAGTTAAAAACACCAAACAAGTAGCTTGCAACCAGTTCTTAGCCACTTCAATGCAGTTCTATGTGTGTGAGCTACAAAGAAAAGGTGCAATTACAGAATTTTTAAGTGTCCATTGTCTAATAAATAGTGGTAACTACAGAAATTGTAGTATCTTCAGGCAGGGAAAGACTCGATTTAGAATTACAATATTGTATTCAATTTCCTGGGGTCATTATGTTAAGCTATGAAGGTCTCACATCAGGTCAAGAGAACTAGCACACCAGAAACTCTCTACTTCACAATGAATTACAGTCGGATAGAGCTGTCATTTGGAAGATTGTAACGCCAGTGTCCTACTCAATAATCATACTTGTACAGGATGTTGCTTTAAAATTTCTAAGTGGGGTTTTGTGTCTCCTACCTTTAGTAATGTGTGATCCTATCTCTGGACTGCCTGTTACACTAATATGAAGTGATGCTTCATCACCAAGGGTTCAAATTTTAGCTGACCTTCCATTCTGCCCTGGACAGGTGAATGAACTGGATTGTCAATATTGTAATAACTAGTTGAATTTTACTTTTAATAAGACTTCCAGTGGAGATGACTGTCCAAGCAGTTCTACCCATCAATTTTCTTTACGGTCAGAAGACCTGTTGTTCTGCATCATGAATTGCATATGACAGCATAAAACAAGGATAAATTCCAAGTAACACATTTGATAAATAGGAGACAAAAGACAGAGTTCACCAGGAGAAACTTGGTAAAGACAGCTATACTTTAAAAGCATGATTGCCATGTATGTTTTGCTTTCCATGGAATTCATTTAAAGTTACAGCTGCTCAGCACCTCTGAAAATCAGACACAAAAGATAAGACTGCATTTAAAGCTACGGAAAGTATATGCGTGCAATGCACTGTCTTCCACCACCAGTATTTCTAGAGAATAAAACAGGGTTATTTTATAAGCAATGGATGTCCTTTTACCAAAAAGCTACTAGGGCAGGGGGCAGAAAGTGTCAGAAAGGTGGCAGTTTCTTTCCCTAATCCTCAGTCTGATCTCCTTTTGAGTTTGACCCCATGAGGAAGGCTAAAGTATAAAGAGGTCTTAGGATATCTTCACTTTGTTTTCCACCAAAGACCATCTCCCCTCCCTGCCCCACAACTACGTGCATCCAGTCAAGACTGCTGCTTGCTGGGTAATAACAGAGGGACTGACATTCCTCTCATCACTTCCCAATCACAGAGGCTGTGAAAAGCACGTATATGCAGCACCGTGGTCTACAGAGGGTTCATGGAAAAGGAAGAAACAGAGGAATCGCTATAGATAGACCCGGAAGCACAGAGCATGAATCACCTTGGTTTTTCATCGCTGTGGGGGTCAGGAAGGCATCAGTGCCAAAAAAGATTTGGTTTGAACTGTAAAGCTCTCATGGTATAACCATCCTGGTATGATAGTTTTAGCAAAGTTTCACCAGACAAACTTGGATTTAAATCTGTCATTTTAAATACTGAGGCAGAAATCACAACTGTTGTATTTTCCAGTATGAAGAATGGAAAGGGTTTAGGTGGTAACCAACTATTCATTACACAGACTCTTCTTCCTAGGAGAACTGCTATCTCAAACTTCAGCACTTAAAATAAAGATAATTTACAACTGTTTAATCTGTTCTCTCTTGCTTTTGCCATTTCCTGCAGTATTTGGGAAATCCTGCTCTTTATTTAAAAGCTATTAGGCATGGCTACTAATTCCCCAAACTATCTCTCCTTTCTGATTTGTTGCCTACCTCAACAATGGAATTTGAAGTGACCCAGACTATACTTTCATTCCATTAATGTGGTGCAAAGCTGCTTCAAAACAACTGCAGTTCTGCAGCCGGTCCTTTCCTTTGCCCAGTTTTTACTCCAAAGCAAGGGAGCTGAGGAAAAACCTACAGGGAAGCAGAGCAGTGCTCTGCATCACTGCCTAGTAGTGACAGGCCTCCTAATAATAGTATAATCTTGCTCCAAAAGCAGGATTCAGATCGGACCTTCTGCCAGAAAGTTTTCCTGCCTGACCACCTCCACCACAAATGTGCACCACCCAGGCAATGTCTCCATGGCCATGATGGACAGACCTCAATTTCTCTCCTTCCTCCTGGAGCAGCCCAGGTACAAGGCAGCTCTAAGCTGGTTTCAGCTTCAGCAGTTGCTAAAATGATGTGCATCATCACTGGTCACAGCGTGGTGCTAAGTGAGCTCTACAGCTCGTGACTGGTATTGGAGCACATCCCAACAGGCAGCGGAAGGGACAGTGGGGAGCTCGTGTTGACGTCTGCAGACGCATGTCCTACGTCCGAACAGGGAGTAGAGACACTACACCTCCAAGCAGGCAATTCAAAACAGGATTGCTTGAAGTTTTCTTCATCATTTTCTTTCCTTTATTTTTCTGCTATTAGTGACATTTACAAATACGTAAGTCTGAAGCCAACCCAGGGATAAAGCCTTGTGAAGAAATGATAGCTCAGCTAGATTTATCATAGTTTCATTCATTTGAGAAATCTGCTTACAATGACTCCAGGTCCTGAGTGTGACACTGTCTAAGCAGACAAACCCCTTGCCCATGAGGAGTTCTGCTGAAATGAAGAAGCACAAACCACACTGGGGACTTCCCTTAAAGTTTATAGAAACTGGGCCAAAATATACATATGTGTAGAGATACATATAAGTATATATGTATGTAACACATGTATAATACATACTCACACTCTACAGGTACTTTAACCTGGAGTCATTCAAACTAGTACACCTGAGCTTTTCCTCTTCAAACCTGTGACAAGAGCGTGATGACGGAAACTGAAAAAGTTTCAAAAGCCCACAAACATCTCCAGTGAGAAGGCTTTTCACATCAGCTTTGTACTCAGTGTACAGTATTTAAAAAAAATCATTTTAATAGCTGACTCCTTATAAATGATTAATGTATTGCATTGCACGTAAGTGCTCTCCTGTTTCTAGGAACATCTACTTGGGTAATATTCTCATTTGTGATTCATGTGCATGTTCTTTTATAATTACACTGAAATAACAGTTTCTGGGGAAGTGGTTTTTAAAAGTATGTCGGGTGCTGCAGAGCAAGATCAAAGTACAATAAAATTTACGTGGAAGCAAAACTTGTGCGTGAGTAATAGCATCAGCTCTCGCAATGGGCTGAATAAACACATGTAATTCTAAACAGGATGGACCGTATTTTCCATCCCAGCAATTAATCATGGAAGGCTACATTCAAATGAACAGGCTGAGCACATAAGCTTGAATGTATCACCATAACCGTTTGCTTCAGAAATATATACACATATGTGCCTGGGTTCCCACCAGTAGGGAAACTCTCACTACAAGATGTCAACACAAATCTTTCCACAGTGTTCAGGATCCTATAAACAGAGCAAACACCCATGTAAAAGCAGCCTCAGCAAATAGTAATGTCTAAACCAGATAGTCTTTATTTCAGTGAGCAGAGAGGCGGCCAGAGCAGCTGCAAAGACCTCAAGTTCATACCCTGGCATTATCAAGCAGAAAACTGCAAATGTGCCAGATAGGGCACATCAGGATCGAGACACCTCTTGTTTCGCTTTAGTGAGGGAAGACATTGAGGCAGAGGCTGAGAGTAACACTTTGCTTGGCTGTTTGAAAGGAAAGGAAATACTTTCTGTAAGCACGTGCTAAGCAGGGTGCTGAACAACAGCGTATGATCCCCAAGTTAAAGCAAAATCCCTCATAGTGACTGCAGCACTTCTACTACCACCTGTGCAGCTCTGGTGGGAACTCTGAATTTCAACTGTCAGTGCTAAGAAAGTACAAAATAAATGGGTTTCCAGCTCAGCTATCTGCATTTGGAACATTGTTCAGCTGCAGGGCTTTGGCATTTATCTTAGTAAAATTAGATCGCAAGTGCAATGATCAGCTGGTGAGCAGCAATCTGTGTGGAATTCCTTGGTCATCCAGTCCAGTCACAGAACACACAGGTTAGCTTATTGCTTCCCAAATATCAAATGAGCATGGAACAAAACATGTCAGAAGGGGTTTCTTCCTAGAAAATGATATAGCTAAAATGATAGATTTGGTCAGAATAAAAGAAACAAAGCAAATAACATACTTTACCTCTACAAAATACATTTTTGAGGAATTGTATTGAAAAGCAAAGCTTTGAAGGCAATATCCAAATATCACAGTGCTCCTTTAATACAGTTATATGGATCTTATTTTGCCAAAATAAACTAGAGAATAGAAAAATCCCTGTGGCTTAAATTGCTCTGAGATTTACGTATAGCCTCTTTGCAAAAATACTAACCTGAAGTGTAATGTGAGAAAAGCAAGTAAGGAGATTCAGGCGCAATGTCTTTCTTCATTCCCAGGTGAACGGAAATCTCCATGACTTGTGTCCAAATATTTCGAAAGCATCAGGACAAGGAAGCGACAGGTATTAAAGACTCCCCCTACCTTCCCCAATTACATGAACCATCAGATTGGAGAAAGAAAACTTTTTTTGCTCTGCTGTGGTATTTCTTTTCATTCAACAGTAATCTAGTCTTCTACGGGATGTAATGGTACTTTAAAACCTGAAGTGTGAAGGTCATGAACTGAAATAATTCGAAGACTAAAAAATCTAGTACCAATAGTAATGGGGTAGTGTAAAAAGACATAATCATTATGAAGTGTGTGTAGTTGTCTGTGTATATGAAGGGCTTCAGGGGGATGGAAAATGTGAAAGATTTTCTCTGATGCTGACTGTAGTAAAATTTGAAGTACCTTGTAATTCCTGGTCCTGTCTGCATGTGGGATCAGCTCCTGTGCTAGGAAATGCATTCTGTCACTGGGAGAGATACAGGCGGGACATTCCAGCTCTGTCTCAGCTGAGGATGCCAGGAGCCCTGCCAGGTCTCCATGTGTGTATCTAGCTACCACGCGATAACATCCCCGCGGCAGAACCAGGTGGGACCATCCCCACACTCTGCGCTTGGGCTGCACTGCAGGAAAATCCAGGAACACCAACAAAAGGAGAAACATGATGCATTCAAAAGGCTCCTCTGTCTGGATGGTGGAGGGACAAGGACTGTTGGTAGCACTGCAGAAAGTACATGGCATGCTGCTTGCACCCAGGTTGGGAGATGTAGGGCCTGTTCTCACCACTGCTGAGTGATGACAGGTAAAGACAGGCATGTTCCTGCATTTCTGTTGGCCCTCTCGAATGTTTGCTTTCACCCATTCCAAGTGCGATCAGCAGGATCACTCTCTCATGGTGTCTGCATGCTATGTTACTCCACTGTTGCCTGGGCTTTAATGCTCTACTGCTATACAGTAAAAAGAGTGAAGTTTTTCTGCTGAGACAAAGGTCAGTACAAAGCACTACCAGCAAACCTCCAAGCAAAAGCCACCCCCAACAACAAAAGAGAATTCAGGGTGCACAAAACAAGTCTCTGCTATTAACAGCATTGTGTGAATAACTTAACAGCCCTTTTCTACCTCTACCCTCTGTGTGTTAGTACCAAAGGGTTTTAAGAAGCACTCCAAGGGCCTGAGCCTTACCCTAAGAGGCTACAAATCTTAACAAAAACCGCACATGGAATTCCTTTTCTTTCATAAGCTTCAGAAACACATTCTCTCAAATCCTCTGTGCTCTTCTATCAAACAATATGAAGGTCACTAAATGTAGCAAAGAGCAAAGGTATTATGGAGCAGCTTCTTTCCCGCCTGTCACTTGTACTGTACAGCCACTCGCATCTGTAGCATGAGTTCAAAGCTTGAATAGAAACAGTCAGTGTCTGACAAAGACTTTGCACTCTGTGTCAAAAGGCACCCATTCACATTTTCAACAGTATCCTTTTTTCTCCAAGAAGAAAGTTTTCAAGCATAAATGATATTTCTCAAAGCCATTGCCAGTACCCAAGCACTTCCCACGAAGACAGTTAACTGCACCCTACCCGTAGAAATGATGCTCCTCCGATCGCTTGCTCTGTTCCCTGCTTCTTCTGCCTCAGAGTGCTCAGATCAGATCCTGCCCCAGAGAAAAAGCAGAGTCAAAGGCTTGGGATACTCAGAGCTGAGTGCTGGAGTCAGGCTGCAGGAGGATCAAGGACTACTGGGCTGAAGTGGCATGGAAGAGAGACATACCAAAATGCACGATCACTCAACCATCACGCACAGGTAATTGAGAACAACTTAATTTGAAACCACTGGTCACCATCTGGTGATAAAATAACAAGACACCAAGTGAGTTAAAGCAAGCTTGCAGATAATGGGATATTTTACTTACACTACATAATGAAACTCATCATCACCCCCATTCATACTGTCATGTCTTTCCCAGTTTAGCAGTTTAATATAATTTGTGTTAGCTTTGTCTCTCCTTCGCTTCAGTTAGAAGCTGATTTCATCTTTCTAACAGATTGCATAGCACATGCACGTGCACATCACCTTCCAATTCAAGACACTTCTAACATGAAAGGAAGTTAAGTACAAAAGAGAACAGCTGAGACCTCCAAAGCTGTGTCACTCCTATAAACAGGCAGAGAAGAAAGCCATTCGGGTGAACATATTAAACAAGGCAGAATTAAAGCATTAAAACAAGACAGGACTCTGGGTGTCCCCTTTCTTCACAACTCCTACATGTATATTCATGAATCCCAGAACAGCAGCAAAATAAATAATAATAATATCCTAACATAGTGAGAGGCTTTAAATATATGTAACAGCTTTAAACACCTAAGTGCTCTGCTTCTGATTATTTTTGCTACATGTGAAGTAGCTGAGGAAAATGTATACAATATCTTTACTTTGTTAATTACCAGCTGGCTCATGCTACACATTACTAAGCTACTATGGCAGCGACTAATGCCACTGACAATACTAAACTACCAACAACACCTTGCGGAGGAATGTGACCTGAGCAGTGTAGAAAGAACTAACTGGAGGTGTTTATTTTCAGATAAAAACGGTTTATTTACCCAGGTATAAGACAGCAAACACTCAATACCACATGCACAAGTCCTGAGGTGGAAGGACTGCATCACAATTCCCACATGCTGCCTACCCCAAGCCAGAGTAACCTGTACACCCGCATTTCACATTGTTTGCTCATGGGACAGACATGGAGAAGCAAGAGCACCTGGGATTCCTCCCCAGGGGTGGTTTAGATGCTGTGGGCTCTGCTCAGTGACTTCACTAGCATGCTGTATGTGCCATGGCAGTGCCATACCACACACTGATGCTCAGGCTTGGCGTCAGTGCCAGTCTGTACACCCCAAGAGGGCCAAGCCCTGTGCCATCCCTTCATGTATTCGGTAATTCCCTGACTTGAAGCACACACGGGGAACTCCCACTGAAGTGACAGCAGGAGGCAGCCATCTCCTTCAGCATGCAAAGAGCAGGGCTGCTCAGCTGCAAGGGACACCAGGTAGTGGGTCTGAGATCTCCGTATAGCAAGGACTTGGCATCAGGGAAGATGAAGGAAACATGACTGCCCATAAAAGGTTTCTCTGCACTGTTGCAGCCCAGGCACAGCCCTTTTCCCCTCACCTCTGAATGCAAGTCTTTTTTTTTTTTCCTTTTTTTCTCAGTGGAAGTACCTTCTGCCAAATTGATTAGTGTAATAACATTACAGCTTGGCCAGGAGCTTACACGTCTCAGTACTATGTGTGTGAAATTATGTTACTCTCCTTTCCAAATCCTCCTAGAGCGGTTAGGAAAGCCAGTCTTCTCTTTCACAGCTGCACTATAAAATTGCTGAACAAACCTATTTTGCCTATAATGGGAAGGGACACATTTTCTTCTTTACTGTAAGTAGGTCAATGAAAACATGATGTTGTGAGGATGAAGCTGTTTTCCTCCGTCCTCTTCCCCCTAATTGCAGTTTCAAATCATTCCAATTTAATTATGTTTCTAGTGTTAGCTATAATAACATTGTAAGGTTATTAACAACTGATATATTGGTGGCCCTGAAATCTGGGGTTTGTACTTCCTCATGGGCTTACTCTAGCCTCAGGTATGCACACGCAATTCCTACACAGGGCACATCACTGCACAGTTAAGAAAAGCCTGCAAAGAAATCTAGATGTGTAATGCAACAATACATTATGAGGCACAAATTTTAACTCTCAGCTCTGAGATTAGCTCTGAGCTTTTACATCAATGCAATCTCTTTTAGAGGATGAAATGATGACAATCATCTACTCTAAATCTAAAGTAGCTACACTGCCAACAGTGAACTTGCTCTGAATTAATACTGGCATAAACAAAGTGAATATTTTCAGTGGAACTATTCCAATTCATTGCACCTAGAGTCTTCTCTGCATGCACTTCGTCAGGAAGAATTAACCAGTAGCTGAAGAAACACTGAACTTGGAGTTACAGCTATATGAATGCTAAATCAAATTAAAAGACATTGGTAATGAAAAAAATCCATTTGGAAGGAGAACACACCATCCCAAAACAGAAAAAAAGGAAAAAATACATTACACTAAAGAGACTACAGAACGCCTGAAGTCTTCTAAAATGAAAGTTAAAACACCAAAATGGGTGTTGCTTTTTTCCTGACAGCCTCTCTGTATTTTAGAACAGATGGTGTAAATTAAGTCTTGTTGACATAATCTGAAAAAAGGAAAAAATAATTAATTCACCTCACGTAATGCTTGTTGTACACTTCCACTCACCCACACAAGTACTTCAAAGGCCCCCTTCTGCAACCAACTGTTCCCCATAGCAAAGGTTACAGCTTTTACAACCCACTCCTTGTACCCTCGTCCTGAAAACAACAGGCCTGCCTAGGACAGTAAAGCTAAGCACACACAAGCAGACACCACTCTGTCCTCAGTGCGAAATTGTTACCCCATGACTTCAACGGGGACTCAGATTTCATCCTAAGAATCCAATTACATGTTTCAAATTTGGAAATCAAATGGACTGTCAAGTGCCAGCTGACAAAGTGATGTCCCCAAGTATTTCAGGACAACGATATCTGAACTGAAATGCAAAGCCAGCTGTTTATGCCTTAACCACTTACCTGAGGAACATTTCAAAAGGAGGAAATTACATGATGAATAAGTGCCTGTGTACCTCAGAAAATCGCATCCCACTCTGCAGAGAGATCTTTCCAATCACAATTTATAAACCCAGGACACCATGTTTTTCATTAAGAAAATAATTCCATGTGCTGTATTATCACTAGTAACACCAAATCATAAGGATGGTAGAAAAGATACGTAATACACCTCCCACTATGAGCTAAAGCCAGATGCACTTCACTCATGTTTATTAAAACACCTCCAGTGATGGAGACTCCACAAAATCCAGTGGCAATGTGTATCAAGGACGACATTTTTCTAGGGTTTACCTCATCTTTCTTACTTCACTTTAGACCCATTTCTCTTTTTCCATAGCACAGAAGAGAGATTATTGGCCTCCTCTTCAGTCTGTTCTGTGCTACCTGTGACTGAAAATTTTCCTGTCTTTTACCTGCTCCCCAGCAGGCTGCTCTCCTTCAGGCACAGCCAACATAAGCCCTTCAGGCTTTTCCTTTGCGGTATGTCCTCTGAATCTCTGGTCATTCTTACTGCTCTCCTCTCCACATTCAAAGTGGCCAGTGTTTTCTCGAATGGCAGTGCTCCAAACCAAACACAGGACTCCAGCTGAGTGCTCACCAATGTGTAGATTGCTCCCTGCAGGCTGTAATTCCATATGCATCCCAATATCATGCTGTTCTTTTTTTCACTATGTACTGACATTGCCAATTGATGTTCAGCTGGAGATCCACAGTAACGCCCATGTTCTCCTCAAGAGCTGCTGTCTCTCTGTCTCATCACTTCTTTCCCACCCTGTACTGGCGTCAAGAGCTACCAACGCTTAGCGCAGGGAGCCCTTTGGAGCTACGCACCACCACTGCCAGCCTCCCTGTGCCCGGTGAGCCAGCCAAAGGCACCCTTTTGATGGTGTCTCATAAAAAGCCTCAAGTTGTGCGTAGTTCTTTAATTAGCACAAGTGAAAAATACTGCAAATCCAGCAAGGACTGGGCCAATATTTGCATAACCTTCCCCTCCTTTTATTTGCCTGCTCTATCTGCTAGGGAGAGGGTGGAAAAACTATTAGGGCTATTTTTTTCAAAGCTGAAATATCTAATTTTATTTCCTTGTTCTATATTGAGTCTGTCAGTATATGTAGTCATGACTCATACAAGCCCAAGCAGTCATCCACGATGGTGTACAACAGAAAAAGGATAGGAATAATGACCTGTGAAATAGGTATGGCCAGAGCTGGCTAGGCTGAGTCCACTCTTTGGCAAAGCTTGGTTTGTCTTGGACATAACACAACAGATGACTTATTTAGTACTTTACACATACAGTCACAAAAGCTGAGGTTTTGTGCACAAGGAATTTATTCCACGTTCAAGAAAAGTGAATGGCCTGAAAAATTATCAGTCTAACCACTTACTTTATGCCCTTTTTGTAGAGAATACACTGTTTCAATGTTGGTTGATAATAAGCACTGTAATAGCACAGATTAGGCCCATTCAGTCCAAGTTACCACTGAGTTATGTGTAACTGTGCGTGACTCTCAGCAGACACCTATTCACCTTTCAGTGAAAATGCACCATCCGGTGGAGAGTTCACTTAAGCAGGGAAACTGTACTTTTTGAAAGCGCTTTGAACTCCAGCAGCTTTAATTTTCTTCAGGAATACACCACCAGATTTAATGCGGATGAAGAACTCATGTTTGCTTGGATTCTTTTCAGCCATCGGCTATCTAATTTATTTATTTAGCTGTATCATTTCTGAAATCGTATTTACTATCTCCTAGACTCGCATAACTGTTTCTTGCCATCGTCATTTCAGCAAGTTTCCTCTGCTTACATCCACTTCTACTATAAAACTTTTTTCAGCTGCTCTGCTAAATTTTATGCTTGACCTGAAATTTTACATCTTAGCTATCAGAGTCAAGCCAAATGTGTTAATTATACATTTTCAGCAATTTTCAAAGCTAAGGTTATTAAAAAGGAATAGTTTTACCTGTGCTAAAAGAAATATTTTATCATTCTTTTGCTGAAAAGCATTCACTCCTCCATGCTTTCACACAAAAACTTGGAATCTGGCAGGCAGGTCCAACTACCATCTCCCAAAAGCTACCAGCAAACAGCCACTGAATTTACTAAAAAAAGTAATATTTCATCCCCCTCCAAAAATGGTTCACAAGGAGCTTTAGAGCTTATGAGTGCAAGCGACTGCTTGGCCAGCAGTCTGAACCTTGCTGATGACTTCTGTTTTGAACTGACAGGGGTCTATAGGAGATGTGCTCAGGGGGTTTCTTGCAAGCCACACACAACTTGTGGTATTTGAAAACATGTCTCCTCCAGAAATTTCCTCCCTGCAAGTGGAGGAGATGGAGCAAGGACTTTCACTGAATTACCACTTCTGGATGTGCTGCCAGCCTGCCCTGGTTGTTGTGACTATGTGTTCAATGGGTCAGACAAAAATTCATCCACCTACTTCTATAGCTGAAATTAGAGGGAAGATGACTTGGAGGTTGGGAGTAAGAGAGTCAACAATGGCCTGGCAGGTGGCTGAGAGAAGTGGGAAGACAGGATGCAGAATAGGTTGTAGGGGAATTAATATGACAGATGGCATTACCAGAAGTGGGGTTCTTTTAAAGAAAAAAATTACCTGTTTACAGAATAGTCTGTCAGAGTACATGGCTTCACCCTCAGCTCTGTCAAGCTCTCCCTGCATTCCTATACCATCATAAAACAATCAGTACTGCATTAAACTGACACAATTTCTTTTCCCTAATAAGACATGCGAACTGAGCAAACTTTTAAGGACAAAAATAAAGCCACAGAACACTTTGCATTTTTCTTATCTGTTTGGAAACACATCTCGATGGTGTATATTCAAAGAAATGTGAAATATCTGTAATTGTAGCAGCAATTAAAAATACACATCAAATACCAAGACAAATGCTTTCAAACTCAGATCTATGATGTGCCTTTTTCCTCAGTTCTAGTCTGCAAAAGCCCGGTCAGCTCTCCTAGATGTTTAATTTCACAAGTAGGTGAAGAAGCTTTCAGCTACATGAACTAGTTAAGAATCCAAGTTAAAAAAGTGGTAAGATTTCAGAGTTATCACCTCAAAAGTTACAAAATGTTTAAATAAGTGCACTGTGTCCGTCATTCTGATGTCAATTTACACGAAAAAAGAATGATCTAAAACCAGGAAATGGATTATATTTCCCTATCACACATATGATAACAGTAGCTGTCTTAACCCAATATAAACTAGTTGTGTATAGAAAAGAAGGGGGGGACACATGTGACATGATAGCCAAACTGTCACTTCTTTATAAATCTGGAAAGAATCAAGTGTTTCCTGATCTTGTTCCAAGGATAATGTCACCTTCAGAATCAACACAGACTGAAAAGGTAATTACTAGAAAGCATATACCCTCATTAAATGGTATATCTTAAAAACGTAGTAGAAAAGCCTAAGATTACTAACTAATTCCATCTGCAGCTGTTACCTGGTAATGAGTACTCAAGGACAACTTCACTTCAAGCATGCTCTCCTCTGCTTTTCTGGTGCTTACTTTCATTGTGTTTAAAAGAACCTGCCACAAGTTGTGAATAAATAGTTTTTAAAGCCTACCTGCTCTCAGACTTCCTGTCTCTGCTTCATTTTCCTCCTTTTTTATGTGTTTTTTCTTTTGAGTGCAAATGTTCTTACAAATTTACAAGGAGGTATTTCATACCACAGTAGTCTTATCCTTACAAAAGATACAAAAGAAAATAAGAATGCAGCACTTAGATACCACTTTTCATCCCTTAATCTCAGACCACTTCACAGAACTGGGCAAGTTTTCCTGTCACTGCTCTCAAAAAAAGTTATGCCAAGCCTCCTACATGACTGGTCAAAAATCAGAGGCACAGAAGCCAACTCATTCCCTCCACTGCCCTAGGGAAGGTTATGTTCAGCGAACAGCCACCACCAAACCAACAAAGAAATTAATAAATAAGAATTCATTATTTCCACTACTTTCCCATCTCTTCTTTATTAGTCAGAGTATAATCCCCAGTTCAGGTTTTGCAGCCAAATGCAGCAAAAGGTCACGCAATTGGTTTAGACATGGGAAAGATACAGTAAAACTTGGCTTCCTGTAACACCTCCCTGCCAGGGAGGATGGTTTTCTTGAGACTATGAGGTCTTGGGCATTTTCTCAACTACCACAGCTACAATTAGATGCATTTTTAAATATCCTATTAGTGGGAAGTATTGCTGTGTTTTCAGGTAAAGTCACTTCATACAGTAATACTTACCTCAGAAAGCTTTACTCCCTGATACACCAGGAGCCAGAACCAAGAGTAAATGCAGGAGGTCTGACAACACTTGGACTGGCTTCCCTGGGTTCCACTGTAGGCTCAGGGGTGATAACACAGCTGCTGTATAGGTCACAACTGCATTAGTCTTGGTTGTGGGTGTTTTGGGGGTTCTTTTTTTAAAGAATTACCAAATCACACTATTGAGGCTTCCTATGGGAAGCTGTATTATATACAGCATTGGCTGTCATACTTTGCCAAAACAAATTAGCTGCTGTCACTGGAAGCAGATTCATCAGGACCCAAAGGAAATCGTATCACTGAGAGCTGCTTCTAGGTACTTTTGAGGTCAGAAAAATGCCAGCACATTGTCAGGGAATCTTGGGGAAACAGTCCTTAAAATCATTACCAGCAGGTTGCTGACGACATCCCTATTTTCCTACTTACGGCAGAATCATCACTGCAAAAAGCTTGAAGATGAGGCTAGAAACAAAGATTTAAAAAGGAAAAAAAATCATAACAGAAAGAAAGTGGGAAGCACACACAATCACATTAAAGTCTAGCAATGAAGGATTTGAACCCCCATATGCATATCACTACCACTGGTTTTGGCAGGGTTGATGAAGAAAGCAGCATAGGATTTATTAAAGGACGAAATGCTGCAAATCCATTTTCCCCTCAGAAAACATCATTTTTCTGAACTCTCATGAGAAAGTTGCTTACAACTTCATGGTAATGAAAAGGGAGGGACTGTGACCTGCCTGCTCCAGAAGCAGACATATTACTAGCCGTGATGAAGCAGGACATGTCCCTAAGTGACCCTGAACAGTCAGAGCACCGCAAGTGCGGCACACGCTAGTGATGAACAGTGTCCCAGCATCTGAGTAGCACGTTAACCACTCAGAGAGTACCCAAAACCAGGAGGCACCTATGCTTGAGCTGTGCTCCTCTCCTCAAAGTTCTGTCCCTTGCTTGATCTCCCTGAAGACTGGGGCCTCCATGATCTCTCTCTCTGCAAAGCAAGAGGCAAGGACTGGGGGCAGGTCCCCTCTGTCCAAGCAGCACTTCTCCAGGGGGTCCTGGGCAAGGGGAAGAAGGGAAGGGAAGGTTGCAGAAAGGGAAGAGCCCAGAAGGTCAAGAAGAACGTGTCACCACCCCCAGCAACAGTTTGTTACAAAAGCCTTTAAGAAAAGATGTGTCCCTTTCTCTCCTTCTTCCCTCTCCACTTCCCAACAAATCCTCACCCTAAGTGTGCAAAATTCACCCTAACAGCTGGCCAAGGATTGTCCATTTCAGAAAAATATTCCAAAATGTAATAATATATAAACTATATCAAATACTGCAACATTTTCTACAGGAAAATACCATTTCACTGAAGATTTTCCATTTACTGCTACAACAACTAGAAGACATTATTTCAGGTGGATTAGATACACTGGAATATATCTTTTAAAGTTAATCCAACACCACACCATAGCTCTTTGCCCCGGGAACTACCTGTTCCTGGGTCAGATGCTCATTCCCTTCCAGGAATGAGATTTTTAAGGCAGCTTAACTTCCCAGAATACAAAGCAGGTTTCTTTGTGACAAAGCTCTCCAGTGTCTCTTGGAACATTTAATTATGGGAGAAGGGTCTCAGATAATGAAATGGGAACATCATGCTCCTGAACTGTAACTTCTGAAAAGCAATACATTGTGGTAGGGAAATGCAATTTAATTTTGAACTGACTCAGGATTTCCTATGGAACATTAATTCTATTTTCTGCTCACTTCTGAATGTCAGTCTATTCTCCTCTTTCACTTTAGGGAGGTTTTAAAAGGTTCAGCGAATCTCTTACTTTCAAATCTGTGGATTCCTCCTCTCTTACGCCTTTTGCCAGAGCCCTGGGGAGGGTGCGACTAAAAACAGAAGCCTATTGTGTTAAGCCTTATCAGAGACAATGCCTAGCCCAAGGAACTGCAATCTAGATACCTCACACAGAAGAGTAATGAAGGTACTTCCACCCCCTCAGGTTTACAGGGGCTCTGAGAGTTCACACGACTTGCCTGCAGCTGCACAGGATCCTGTGCAGCAGCTGGAAACTAAACACAGCTTTACTCAGCCCCACTGTGAGTTTTTACTGATCTTGACACATTTTCTCTCAAAGTTCTTCCACTTCAATAACAAAACAAATATTATAGCAAGAAAAAATATTAATGTAAGTAACTGTTGGTCTTGAAATTTAGCATGGGACTGAAGTGTTTAGCTGGTCTGAGCTAGTACAAGAATACCCACTAGTACGACTGTAAGAGAACTTGCTTGAATGTCATTTCTTACCCCTGCAGTTGTTTTTTCCAGATTCACTCTAAAGGTTATATATTTCCTTCTTCTCCAACCCCTACATGGAACCACACAGAAAACACTTCATGGCAGATTTGCTCACACAAATATACCCAGAAGTTCTGCAAAATTCAGGTAAGCTGATCAACAGGGATGAACTCCATCAAACGGAAGCAAGCTAACAAAACATACCAGATGCATCATCCTCCTTCAAACAGAGGAACCATTTCTATTTTAGTTCCTCCAGTTCCACATATTTTGCAAGCACAGACTGCCATTATGTTAGTCTCTTCGGGACTGATATCTATAACCAAAAATGTTAGGCGTTCCAGTTATCTGCAGACAGCACCTACTTCCTACGGTTATTACGGGCAGTACTAACATGTAAGGAATTCCGAGAATGTTTGGGTGAACTGCCACCAAATCCAAGACTGGGAGCTCCTCTACTACGAGAGTACAACACGCATGCCCAAAATAAATGGTAATAACAATGCTGGCATTTAGGTGATTCTCATTCAAAGCACAGATTCAGATGAAACTCTCAGTATACACGTACTTGCTAAGTAACAAATACTACATATAACTTCCTACTGAGTTTCTGATATTTCAAAATCCTTTTGGGCATAGGAACACCACAATTTCACCAGAAATATTTTAGAAATAGCCTCAAAACCAGCCCCACTGTGAACTGATATATCTGCTAGATACTGAAAGCACTTCTGATAAGCTGTAGAAAGAACATGATAGCCTGAATCTTCTTTTTCCTCACAAATTCACTATTGAACTGAGGACTATCAGGGGAATGAGCACATTTAATTACTTCTTGAAGGACTTTGTTCAGAGAAAACACAAGGGACAAAATGTTTAAAAAGAACACCCAAGCACCACAAAACAAAGCCCCAAATGCCAAGTAGAAGTATTCTTTGGGAACAAGCAAACAAAAATGTTAATTAACCCTACTTGTGATCAAATTCACTCATGAGAAAATAGCAGGCAAATGAAACTACAGCCAAACGTGCAAACAAACACTGATTACAACCTATCCAATAAGGAAAACAGCTCACTTTTCAACTTTGTAATAATAAGCAGCATTTCAAACAGCACATCCCACTGATGAAGAGCAAAGGTATATAACAAAATTCAGCTGCTAGGAAAAGAGCAACCAAAACTGCAATGGTAAAATTGTTAAAGCCAAAGACTCCCTAGGTGTGCCAAGAAAAGTAACCTTGTGGGTTAACACTTCACTGAAGAATAAAGTTCAAACTGTATGGGGAAAACAGTGGTGAATAAATCACATAGGGAAAGCACTGCTTAAGTATCTACCTCATCCTACAGGAACTGCCTGAAAGCAGAAGCAAAGCCCAGAGGAACCACTGAAGCAAACGTATGCAAAGGCAGGCTTCCTACTTACCCTATGGTATGCACCATGATCTCTTTTGCCACCTTAGTAATTCCAAAGAATCCAGAATGACGTTATTTTTAAGGGAATACTGGAGTCATTAGAGGAGACAGAGGCAAGCTGACAGGCAGAGCTTTGTGAGAAGCCAGGCAGAGAGGGATGAATTTAAACCCTGGCTCAAGATGCTGTGTATTCTGCGCCTATCTTTAACTTCTAAATGATTTGGTTTCACATTCCTCTTTAGTGCTGCTGGCAGATGCCTCTGCGCAGCTTTACCAATCGCAGGCACCCAGGCCCCCTCTCCTCCCCTTCCTCCCTCCCCTTCCCCAAGTATGCCACTCCACCCCCATCTCCCCATTCCCAGAGTCCAGGTTTGAATCCCGGAGTGAGCAACTGAACTGCAGTCAGAAACAGGATGGCAAAAAAACCTGTTCTGTAGGGGACTGCAAGCTCTAGGGGTCTGGGGAAGAAAGGGAGCTTGGGTTTTGGGGGAAGAAAGCAATTCACTCTCTGCTGCATGAAGCTTCTGCAGAGGCTCCTATCTGTATGTTTACAGCACTTCTGCCCATGCAGACTGCTGTACTGAGGAATGGCATAGAAACAAAACCACAAAACAAAACAAGATTTTACCAGATCTTAAAACACAAAACTTCTGGACTTCCACTCTCAGCACATTTGTGGCTCCTGATAATAACAATGCATTGCAATATTGTTCAGAAGTCAGACTCTGAAATCCAGACAACTGATTAATGGCAGCATTCAAAGTGATTGAAATGGGGGAAAAAAATCCTTCCATGTAACCCAGAAGGTCAGCATCCCTCCCAGCGACTTCAGGAGTCATTAGCATTGACATAAACACCTGGCTCTTAATATGAGCCTGATGGGCTTTTAAATTGTGAACACACATTCAGTTTGAATACTGCTTGTCATCAAGACAGCCTTATCTCAGACAGGCTTGGGAGTGGAACAAGCCACAAGACTATGTAAAACATATGAATTATTGAACACTTTCATTTGCAACTGGAAAATATCAATTGACAGTCATACTAATTCAAACAAAGGAACATGGGAAATGTCTCTGGTTTACAGTCTTCAGCCTTTGAGTGGCTACGAAGAGGGGGTTCATTCGTACCCAGGGATGCAGCCAAGCAAGAAGCAAGCACAGGATGGGGTGGGGCAAGGCCAAGCTATGCCCAAAATCACTTAGCTAACAACAACATTTATAAATGCCTCGCCAATGCCCTATTTGATGAGGAATTACACTTCTCAGAGCACCAGTGTTGAGACGTTGGACTGATTTAGTAGTGAAAGTGATCATGCGTTTACTTCAAGCTAACAAAGAAAATAGCTCAAACTTGAGAAGGCCTAAAGGCAGGGAGGAGGGAGGGGAGACACACCCAAACAGCTGTATCTTAGTGGGCATTAAGTAAGCCTGCACTTCATCACCTGCCAGCCACTCTTCATGATGCTGTTTGATAACATATATGCAACATATGAAGTCTGATGAAAACATTAACTCCAGAACTATTTTCATGGTCAGTCTCAAAGACAGGAAGACTCTTAACCTGGAGTCAGCTCACGTTCGTATGCCTGGAAAAGTTGCCAGCAATATACAAATATTAAAGAATAAACTAGATGACAGCTTCTGAAAAGTCAAAAGATTTATTTTGAATCACTAACCCTTGTTACTATTAGCAAAGCCAGACTTCAGTAACATAGAATTACAGGATCATGGAATGGTTTGGGTTGGAAGGGACCTCAGAGCTCATCTAGTTCCAACCTCCCCGTAATTGGCAGGGACACCTTCCACTAGACCAGGTTGCTCAAAGCCCCATCCAACCTGGCCTTAAACACTTAGGAGAGACAAAGAGAGAAAGAACAAAGAAAAGTTGTGCCTCTGTGGCTGAGAGCTTCTTTTAATTAGGACAATAAGGAAGAAAGAAAGAAGCGCCCTATGGAAGAAAGTGTGATGGACAAATGTGGTGGTTCAGAAGTGAAGTCATTGACAGGAAGGATTAAGACAACAAAGGCAGGGAAATCCAAAGAAGTACGGCCACACTTTCATCTAAACTTGTGTATTTCCCTTACTAAATACGGGGAAGAAGAGATTGGATTTTAGATCCTCTAAAAGAACACTTCAAGTGTTTGCTTCCCATGTCTCTTAAGAAGTTATTTATAAACCTGAGTATGTGTTGGGGGGAGTGGAGCTTCAGGAAACAGGATGCTGGAAATTACTGTGAAACCTTGGATGTCAACATGGACAGCATGATCCCAATCCCATGAATGGGACAGCCAGAGGTCATACGTCCAAAATCTCTATCACATAAGCCAAAGGAAAAGACAGGTGTCCAGTTTCCTCAGCTGAAGAGACGTGCAATAATGCCAGTGTCTAATGTGCAATTTGAAGTGTACAGCAAGAGGAGATTTACCATGGCTGTGAGAGGGAATACTACTCCTTCCCTCCCATCAGCTTATAACCATCACCAAATGTAATAGATCAGGAACTGCTGTGGCATTAAATTTGGGATATATGAATATATACGAATCACAAGCTCTTGTGGAGTAGTGGGAGCAGGAGCTGGTGTGGGAGCAGAGAAGGGAGCAGCAGGGTAATCTGGTACCAGTGACAAGTGTAAATAGGTAACATGTTTGGTGCCATGTGACTTCCTTCCCATTCCCAATTTAGCCCAATGCCTATGAGACATGATCTGTCCCTTCATGTTTTGCTATTTTTAATGTGCACAGAATTTGCTCTTTGTGTTCCCTCATCTGTCAGTGTCTCGAATTTATTTGTCTTGGCAGTCTTAAGATCTGGGCTCACTGGGACAAGCAATGTCTTCTACCCTACGGGCTCAGCTCTTCTAGGTCTTACTCAGAGTCCTTTTGGCTCTTAGGAACGATCTTTTTAACCTCTGCAGATGATTTCACCACAGGTTCGTTCAAGAGTAAGAACTCTGAGTAGGGGACTGGCATTGCATTGACAGGAATGTAGTTTGTGCCTGTCACAGCGGATCCAGCACAGTGACTTTGTTTGGCATTACTCCATGTACACACACCTCACCCTTGGCTACTCAGCTACATGGTTACATCAAGAGCCCACTCCAACACTGTCAAACAGGGGTTTCTCCAAGTACTGACCCATGAGTTACCTCTCTCCCAACTACCACATTTTTTTACTGGAAGCGACCGGTAACAGCTTTAGAAACTGCTGGAGATGGGGGCTCTCGGCAGCACCCCCCAGCACCTACTCCCTTGCTACCCTCCACAACACAACCTCCAGCACAGCAGGGTACGTTTCCTCTGGAAGGCAGCCCAAACGACTGAGGTGGGCTCACACTGGGCAAAACACTGCCACGGTCTCCCAGCGTGGTCTGACTGCTCTGAGTATACTCCTTCCTACCATTTCCAGGAGGCTCACCGCATAATGGGAGGAAGCTAAAGCTGTTCAGATGGGTTAGCTCTGCTATTTGCAAAACATGTTCAAATTGCCTGAATTCTCGGTAAGCACTAATGAAGTAAACGGGGAATGCATTCAGTACATGGACTATGTACTCCATGAGCAGCAACACAGGATTTTCTGTGCTGGCTTTTCTGTTCTTGCCTATGCTTCTGTGATTCAAGCTATGTGGAAGAAGGGATATCATCCATAGTCACACATCTAAGCTTCAGGAACAAATCATATTTTCAGTCAATCCCTTTTACTGAATAAAGAAAAACCCCATGATTTACTTTTGAACATTTCTTCCCTTTTTCCTATGTTTTCCATTTATACTTTGGCAGAGGTTTTTTTACAAACCTATGTTTTAAACCAGTGTTTATCATCCTATATAAGTCTGTCACATCTAGAAGAGCTAGGATACAAAGGCTTTGGCTTAATTTTTGCACACAAGGACAGAGTATGGACATTCTGTAAGTAAGCAACTTATAAAAACCTGTGTACTTGCCCTGTTATCTGCAAAATCAAACTATTCTTTACCAGATGCAGTTTCAAGTTTACTTGAAAAAGACCTAAGAGGACAACTAGAACAGTTCTGCTTTCACTTGTCTTTAATCCAAATGCTAAGTACAGGAAAAAGACTACTCTTTTTGCTAGCTGTCCAACTGATCACTAACCTGAAGAAGAGATAATAAAATATAGAGAAGTTTAAAATAACAAGGTTTTGTAGGTAAATGGTTTAGTTTTACCACACTGAGAGGAAAAATATTTTTCAAAAAACAAGTAAGCCAGGTAAACCCAATCCCACACAGTGCTGAGCCTTGAAAAGTCTTTCCTGGCCTGATGGCGCTCATGGATAAATAAAAAGGCTGTATCATCCATTATTGGTCCTTGAAGGGTTTGAAGTACCAGCTATAGTTCATTAAAGTTGCTTGGTGAGCAGTGCATCTCATGAAGATTGTTTTCCTAAGGATTTATGATCCTTCTTCCTTATTGCTTCCAACAACAGTCATCCCCATTCCATCTAAAATCTCACAAGCACTCCTACTCCCTCAGGACATGAGTGTTGCCCATCTACACCTTCATCTTCTTTTAATGTACCATGAAACCAACCTGCACCACCACCTCCACCATAATGCTTTTAATTTCTCCAGGCCTCCATGGTTGTTCTTCTTCCAGGTACTGCCCTAATCAGTACTCTCACTGCCTTCCATGTGCCCTTCTGTATCTTTTCCCTACCTGGGAAAAAGCAGCAAGAAGGTCATGAAGCTGGTTCAGAGCTGTGTGTACCAGACTAGGAGCTGTTTCAAGAGGGGAATGTTGCCTGTCCTGTCCTTTTTGGGGTGCTATCTTGAATCCCATTTCATGAGAGTCAAGGAGAATCGGCATAGCTGAGATTTCCTCCCCAGTGTTAAATTTAGCAGGAAGCGTTTGATGAGTTCAAAACTACTGGCGGTGGTCAGGAGCGTGAGAAAAACAAACATAGCACCATTGTTTTCCCTTAGAAAGCCAAACGCAGAAGGAAAACAAAATAAACAAACATCCCACACGCCAGCTACAAACATTCATGACACAGCCTTTGCTTCATCTCTAGATGTGCTCTGTCTCCTCTATGGTAAGAACTCCCTTCTGCTTTGAAGGTTTCATGTCTGCTCCAACCAAGTATACAAAAAGTAATGAACACTGCTAATTAAGAGAACTCATCTGCAGCCTGTTCCTGAAATGAGAACTGAAACAGGGAAATTCTGGTTGGATATAAGGAAGAAGCTCTTTACTGTGAAGGTGGTGAGGCACTGGCATAGGCTGCCTAGAGAAGCTGTGGCTGCCGCATCTCTGGCAGTGTTCAAGACCAGGCTGGACAGGGCTTGGAGCAACCTGGTCTAGTGGAATGTGTCCCTGCCCAGGGCAGTAGTGTTGGACCTAGATGACCTTACGGCCCCTTCCAACCCAAACCATTTTGTGATTCTATGATTCTATGAAATATTTGTGAAAGTAAAGACTGCAACACCAAAATTTGTCTTGTCACAACCTTCCCCTGAAATTAATATCCTTATTCCTGAAATTATGATATTGTTTATTTTTGTTATGGAAAGGGTTCTGTTATCCTGTCTTACCTCCAGCACTTTGGTTTCATTGCAGCTGAAAAAGGTCTGCAGTAAGCTATTTCATAAAAATGCCACAAATGTTATGTATTTCTATTTGCCTGGACAGACAACCACAGGCCTTGGGTGGAAATTCAGCCAGTGCCTGAAGTGTGCTTGCAGGCAGACATGCATGTGGATTGACACACACACACACACACACTTTGTTTCAGAACTGGGAGAGGATAACCTATGAAACACATTCTCTGTTCAGTTGAGCCAAAGGTAGGAACAATCTCCTTTCATTCATCCCACATACCACTAAAAATCCCTCCTGCTCTGAAAGAAAACGCACTTTATTCTGCCCTCCAGATGAAAAACGGAAAAAAGAGGAAATTACTTTTTTTTTTAAAGAAAAAAATACATAGCAAGAACACAGAAGGAGGCCTGGAAGTCTCAGAAACTGCTAATGAGACCTGGAGCATTAATATATAGGCCAACCACACGAATCCCATCAGATCAGTTATGTAAAAGCAAGCGGAGTCTGACTTACTCTCTGTAATGCATCAGTGCTCTGCAGGGGCTGGGGGAGACATCTCAGCCACACAGCCCTCTCTTGCCCTCTCCATCCTAGCCCCAAGGTGCACACAGACCCCTCAGGTTTTGGAGGGTAATACCCCAGAAGGGGAGGTTAAATCAGCTGAAGGGCCTGGGCTGGGAGCAGGCAGTGCGAGACAGCCCAGGAGAAGCTTGTCCTACTGCTCCCTCTGCTGTACCCATCCTGCGGAGAAATCCCAAATGTCACAGAGAAGCTAGATGGCACTTTTCAGCGAGGGAGCTGCAGGTAGCAGACCCAGAGAGACTTGGAAAAAGGGTAAAGTTGTGGCTGATGAGGAAGAAACCACCACCACATTCAGGAGATGTGATGGAACAAACTTTGCATTTAATGTATCAAATCTCTTTTGCTCTGTATCTGCTAGGATTATCCTTACGCTCCCAGAATGGTACAGGAAAATAATGCCTCTCCTTGGGCACAATCATCTCGATGTGTAACACATACTTAGATAATGAGCACATTTTATGAGATGGATGGGTGTCAAGATCAGCCACACAGAAAGGCCCAGGGAGGGAGCTCTCCTTGCAGAGCCGCCGGCAGCAGCCAAGCACCACATCCGGCAATGCAGACAGCAAAAGGGAAGAAACACATTAGTGCCACGCCAAATTTGAACATGAAGCATAGGCAAAAAAAGCAGAAAGAGGAAAAATGGCTTATGGAAATGGAGTCAATTAATCACACGGGAATTACCAATCTGACTGTCATAGAGAATGTTTTAATCTGCAAACACCTGAATACAGTTCCTGTCAATAATCCCACTCCACTTATTTCTGAGGGCTGAGAACTTGGCAGTGAGGGATAGCACCTATAAAAGACATTTGTAGCTGCCATGAAAGCATTTATTTGAATGTAAGGAAACCTGTACCCCAAGAAAAATACATATTTTCAAAGGCTTAGACACTGCAATGTGCTTTTTGCAACCTTCAGAGCAATATTTTAGTTACTCCAAAATTTCCTTTAGCACTTATTTATGGAAATCTAGAGTAGAAGCCATTTCAAAGGAAGAAACCCCTCTCAAGCACTTTCCCCTGAGAAGGCGCACACTCATAGAACAGGGAGGAATGATGAGAAGAATCAGCACCTTCAGGAAAACTGGACACTTTCACAATAAAAGAGGTTATAAAAGCCTGGAATGTAACTTTGAAAGACCAGACATGCACTAATCTTAAACATTCCGGAGAATTTCAGGAACTTCACATGACTTTTAACAGAAACAAAACAAAATCCCCTTCTTAATACCAATATGAGATTAAAAAAAATAATCAGTGAATTCCAGAAAGGCATTGTTAATAGATTAACTTCATTCCCTATTTTCTCCATGCCTCAAGTATTTCCTTTTATAATATAGACATCTACCAGCTCATGAAAATACTTTAAGCTAGACTTAATGATATAACCTGGTGATAAAGTGAATTACATTTAAATGTCAATGTAATCTATGGAACAGAGAAAATTTGGAAGAAACTCATGCAGTAACTTTAATGTTGTGAATATGCACTTGGTCATGACCTAATTCTGCTCTAAATTCTCCAGTTTCAGTTTTCGCAAAGCTGTATGAGCCATGTGATGCTACAGTTGTATTAGAGTGGGTGCTGCAGCAGTATTGAGTCCCACTCCTAAATGCGTGGCTCCAGCAAAGGAATGGGACATGACAATTTGGGGCAGAAAACAGCCCATTCTTTTGAAAGGGGACACTCCAGATTTACATAAATACAAACAAATGAGTTTGGCCTCAGGACTGACACAATGTACCGAATTCACACTTACCCAGTTTACATGGAAGAAGCTGGCATGGAGCTGAACATACAACTTAAACTAACAACGTCTACAGGAAAACTGAGATATTGAGAAGTATTTTATCTGTAATAATCCATAATAATTACAAATCATTATGACATTATCCTGTGAAGTGTCATGGCAAACAGCCCACAAATGTACAATGTGTACGGCACAGAGACCAAACATAGGTCTGGGCATAACCTACTTGCTGTCAGATACTACAAAGCTGCTATGAATAAACATGCTCCTTATTATAGCACCTTCTCCCATCTCTCTGAATTCATCATGTTTATCCCCCAATAACATAAATTCTTTGTTTGCAGCAGCGTAGGCTTTATCTAAGAGCCTCAGACATTACAGTGTAAATTATTTGTACTTTTTGCCACAAAAAGTCTTGCTCCAGGACTTGGTGACTGAACATTCACTACCTGAGGGAAATCAAATTAACAGCAGCTGAGACAGAACTATTAAAGGCATGCTTTCCCCTATGTACAGCAGTCTGTTAATGTATCCACAGGCACCAAGAAGGTGAGGATAAAGCAAGGACATTTCTCTGCACCACCACTATCTTTCACATTACTGTCTATTTTGTGAAGGAGCAGTGCATGTAGTGATATCGATAGGCACTGGGGTTCCTCAAGCCTCAACTCCAGCATGCAGATTTCACAGACATGCACACAATGAAGCCACCAGCTTCCAAAATAAAACAAGCAAGCTTTTTGCTTAAGACTACAGAGGTAACTGCAAGGTTGCTCCTAGTGCAAGCACAATGATACAAGAAGGGGCACACCAAAAGCCTGTCTACCCTGCCCTCTCTTCCTCTGCCTTCAGGGGGCACCACCCAGCATCCAGAAAAGGGTTTGGAATGACACTTGGCCTCTTGCGCAATCAGCCAGGCCAAGATGCTCACAAACGAGCTGTATTCACCCCCTGCATTAACCCTCCTGAGCAGTCAGGGAGATGAGATCTCTATTGTTTCCAGACGAGGGTAAAGGCACATCATCAAAATGTTCAGGATGACACAATTCTGTGTTCTATGGTGGTAGTTGCTTTCATAACTGGGAATACCACTGTGAAATGCAGGTAGTCACAGCATCCCTGCGTCACAGAGACCACCACACTGTGCTTCTACTAACCCATGGGGTAAATACAGAAGGGATAGTATGGGCTTGCAGTTCAACACCATGCCAGCAGAGGTAGGAGACCTTATCATGTCTTAGTTCTGCCACAGATTTGCTTTATGAATTTGGGAATTTACAAATCTACTTCATCCCTCCTATTTTTTATCTCTTTTTTCTACTTAGCCATCAGTGGGTTTATGATGGGTGACATGTTTCTAGGTGTTTAAACTAAAAATCTGAGCTCGGACCTCCTAGCACTACTGCAACTAAAATTCTAACCATTATCCAGGGAGAATTTTTATTCCATTTAGTAAATGTAAAAAAATAACTAAGTCAAAGAAGAAAAAATGCACCTTCCTTCAAAAGCCTCTTTAATCAGACCCAGCATCTGAATCAATGCTGAGCACAAAGATATAAATTTGGCTTAATGAAAACTGAATAGACCAAAAAACAACAAAAGAAGTCTCTTTACAAAAGGTACACATTCAACCCAGCCAGTAAATAATTAAAGCCTCTCTCTGTTCCCTTCCACATTCTATTTTAAGTCTTTTCATTATATGGGATCAAAGTCGGCTAGAGTTGGAGGGAGTTAGACAAATCCATCACGGAGGCAGAATGAATGTATGATCTCATCCCCTGTGAGAGCAGCCTGACGGTGCCACCTGTTAGAGCCACTTCTGATGACACTGGCAATGTCAAGCACAGCGCTCAACATTCAAGGGGGGTTGTGGAGACTCCCTCCACCTAATCAAACAAAATGAAAGAACTGTAAATCTGGCATCAAGAATGCTACAGGCACATGGGGGCTGCAAAAGGAGCAGCCACAGAAAGGGTTCAGACCTCAGGAAGACAAACCACCAGGAGCCTTGGGAAATCAGCTGTATGAATAAAAACTGACTTCCATTTGGAGAGGAGGCAAATGAGGAGAGAGATGATGAATGTAGAAGAGCAGTATACAAATTATAAAGAGTAAAAAGAAGGGAAATTAATTTATTTTCTCATACTAAAAGAAAAAGAATATGTTGCAGCCAAAGGATAGAACAATTAAGGAGATATGGAAGAAAAGTTAAACAAGGAGTTTTAAACTGATGGGCAAATTTAAAAGAGATTAAGGAAAATTCTGTTCTACCTTTTTAAACTGCAAGCTTAGTTTACCCTGTGGAGCTTTCTGCAGCATAATATAATTGGGACCAAAAAGGACTATAAAAAAAAATATTCATTAGATTGTTAATGAATTCCTGCATGTTCCCATTAGAAACTCATTTGTTTTAAAAAGAAAGAATATAATCCTTAATGAATCTTGCTTTTTTTGAAGCAATAGAAGATAAACATTTATACTTCCTGACACAAGCAATGATTAAATGTCAGGGTTTAAGACATTCCCCTTAAGGGGAATCCCCAGGGATTAAGAAAATCCCCCTTTTGTCACATTATTCCATAACTGTCAACTGGCCAGTTCCTGAGCACTGTCAGGAACAATGTGCTGGATCAGATCCAACACACCAATGTTTGGTTAACACTGAAGTTCAATCAAGAGCTTTCTGTCTAAAACTTTTGTTTAAGAAAAAAGATTACAGCCTCGGGAGCATACCATAAAACTTTGCTTTCTAAAGCTTTTTGTGCTCTGAGTGCCAGTAACTAGCAGCACTTGAAGAGGAAGGCAGCAAGCACATATCAACTCTACTTGCTTTGGTGCGCAAAAACACTTTGGCCTAGATTTGGGTCAAGATACATTATTTCACTTCTTTGAGCTCCTTGACATGTTCAGTGGAAACTTGACTTCTGATCTGCCACTGCATTAAGAGCATTTGCAGTTCCATTTGTTGCAAGGTCTTCTGGCTGATGAAACTTGCCACAACACTGTGATACGAGTCAAACTGTAGAAGCATTACAGGTACAAAAAAATTCTCACTGCTGTGAAATTTATGCAATTCATTTCTCAGAGTCCACTGAAATTAAAACAAAGAAGCGGGTTAGCACATCACTACCTGAAAGGGCTATTTCAAAACATGCAACAGACTGCAGAGCAGGACCTTTTTTTCCTAGTAAGAAAATGTGCCCTGAGAATGAGCAGAGGCCCCAACCAATAATGTTCTTATGGGTGGCCTCATTAGCATCTGATGTGTGGGAACATCTTTAAATGTTTGATTCTCCTGTTGACTTTGAGATGTTTTTTTAATCAAATTCATAGAATTACTTTCATTTGGTAAGAGACAGATAAATAAACCTACATTATTCGGGCCCAACAGCTCTTCAAATGGGGAAAAAGGAAAAAAAAATAAATAATCCTGCAATAAAAAATGAGATTGGAAAGGTTTTGATGCCTTATGTGGGAGTTAGCTGTATGCAGACTTGAACTATATTTTCTTGGTTTAGCTGAACTAAGCTGTACTGACAAGAGCATGCTGAATTAGATCCGGTTGTAACCTGAGGTGAACCTGCAGGATAAACCTTACGTCATTGTATTGCTGCAGTTCTTTCCTTTTCCCATAAGCTAATGTGGCTCACTTCCCTCAGTCTCTGAAATGCCGTATCGGGTGTGCTGGCCATGGGGTAGAAGTCTAAATACAGCATGTTTGGATGTATCATTTCACACCTCTGGGACTAGAACTGAGCTACTAGGAGAGACAGAATTAAGAATACAAAGGCAAGAGGAAGCAGAAGTGAAAATCTTTCAAAGATCATAGAATCACAGAATGGTAAGGGTTGGAAAGATAGGGGCAGGTATCAAAATGTACCCTGTGTTAAAAGACATTCATCAACATTTCTGATTTAGACTTCTGTTTTTTTGTCTAGCCAGGCCAAAACCAGCCCTATGTTCTCCCCACACCCCTAGGTGTGTAGGGATATCTTGCCTTGCATCATGAAGTAAATGAAACTCACTAGTGATGACGCCAAGCCCTTTATGGCTACAGCAGGTTAAAAATATTTAATTTCTACAGTACCATTCACACAGCTTTGTAGGATAAGATAAAACCCTCTCAAGAGACTAAGGATTTCTCAGCATGAAAGACAATGAGGACATGTGGTACATGGCATGGAAATCCTCTCTGCCAAATTTCCATGACTGTTACTGCTTCAGAGACATAACCAAGCAGGTAATATTGCTTTTTACATTCTACTTTACAGCCAGACCTACAAAACATGCTCTGTGTTCCACCTCCAGATGTGTTTTTGAGCACAAACCTACTTTCTCTTTGCCAAAGCCAGCTGGAAGCCTCAGTGTGACAAGATGAATGGGCACATAACCCTCTACCAACTCAGTACCTGATGGCTCCTTTCTTTGTTAGCATTATCCCTGACTTTCTGTAGTGTGGCTGACCACACAGGAGCCCTCCCCGGATTAATCTATATACTTACAAGAAAAGCAATTCTACTTGTAGTTGCATTAGCCAGGTAACAGACAGACCCCTGCTTCACCGCAGCTGGTCTTTGCCCACAGAGCACTGGAAGGAATCCTCTTCCTGCTCAGCTGGAATGGTAGGACGCTATAAAATTTATTCAGGAGGTAGGGTTGGAAAGGAGAGGAAAACAATCATTTAGTGTACACCACTGCTGACTGCAAAACCATGGGCCGATACACATTCTGCCTTTATCATAAAACAAGTCAGCTAGGAATAGGGGTGGCGCAGCAAGGACAGGGGACACAACTGGTCTGCACCAAGCCTGCAGAGCCACTAACCACATTTACAAATGATATCCCAGGCATCTGATATCCCATTTACTTGAAAAATGTTCTTCTTTTCCTTTTACACTGGCAGTGAACAACATATAGTCTGCTTTGAGGACCTTCCGTGTTGTTAGGAATTATCTTACTACTACAGGTTTCTCCTTTCTAAGAGCTACGCTGCTAATGTTATTTTCCAACCCTATATATATATATTTTCTAATAATAAGTTCAGGTACATAATCTTGGTAATTATTTCTCTCATGTATATTCAAGCTCATACGTAATGAAGATGTTCTGGAGACACCATGATTTTGCTTAATGAAAATATAAATCTCTATATAATTCCATAACTTTGGGCCTTGAATAATTGGAAATCCTCCTCCTACATAATTTGTCATGATTTCTTCTGGATGAGGTTCAACGTGAGAAATGCACAGCTAAATTATGCAGGACTATAAACTTACATAACTGTTTGCAAGACAGAAGAACATAAAAAATAAAGGAGCTTTGATAGTTTAGAATACAGAGATGCCCAACACAGAGCTGAGGGAAAAGATGAACTATAATTTGTCCTTTAAGTGGACAGGTTTACTAGTATTTAATTAGTGTAAACAGAAGTAAATGTAAGAATATGTTGTCATTCCTCAAAACATAGGGAAACCAAGAGCTGGCAGAACTAATTATGAAGCAGCTATATGAGCAAACATAAATATAATATGTAGGTACATCAATTTACATTAAGAGATCACCTATCTCTTGCCTTAGTTACCCTTCTTGGAGCAGCAGTGGATGCACCCATGTCTCACTGGTATCACTTCCACACAATCTGGGGTATTACGCATGCACAGCAAGCATACATTATTTCTTTTGTTGCCTACCAGGACATTCATCAAGAGTCCACCCTTACACCTTTCGGCAGTTTGCATTCTCCTCCTTCTCTTGGAGTAGAGTCTCACATTACCCATGCTGCCTTCTCCTACTCTCAATGCAAAAATCAGAAGGGAAATAAAATCCATCAATCCTCTACTTGGCTTATTAAATCTCTCTCACACTGTTCAGCATTCCCCGTGACCTGCAACTCAAGCTCTTAGCTTTCTACTTGCAGGGCTCTTTAATCCTGCAGCTTTCTACCTGGATGGCTATGGGCATATCTCACCATAATTTACCCAACCCCTGGTCTCTTTTCCTACTCCTTGCTAGGAATCTTTGCTCTCTCTTGTGGTCCCTTCTACCTCTGCCGAAACAGCAAAAAACCTTTTACAAGGTCACATATACACCCTCAGTCAGGTGTTCTTTGACTTACAATGAAAACCATGGGATAGCATAAATGAACCTAGAGTGTTCACAGTGTAATGCACTCTTGTTATAAATTATAATTAGATACAACCAGAAATGGGGATGAAAGTGGGTTCATTAGCAAGTGTCAGCTTTTCAGAATACTCCAAGCATGTGCATTTGGAAATTCACGTTGCTCTACCTCACGCAAATTCCAGTTTGCAGCTCCCTTGCACTGTTTTCCCATTAGGTGTGTGAATGAAGCATAGAAACAATTTGTTTTATCACCTCCACTCTCACAAAATAATTAAATTAAAAATAGCAGTAAGGCATCACATTTAACAGGGCAGTAAAACAGAACCACAACTACCACAGGCTCGCTCCTTCCTCCTTATAGCAAATCTTGCAATGGGAGGGAGTCTGCAGCTCTGCTTGGGATCCTTCTACCAGGTTTTGCTGTGAGAAAAGGTTTATTGAGGGGAAAGTCATTATGGGATAAGCGCCAAAACCCACACCTGTCTTCTCATCCATCAGGCCATTTGGTTGGAGGAGCTGATAATCTGCTTTGTGCTGTTTCATCTTGCTGGCAGCCCTTTTCCATGATGACGCTCTTCTAGAAACACTTGCCAGCCAAACATCATGGGGGTCCATTTTGTTGAGAAGGCTCCTCATTTTATAGGAGCTTTACTGTAAATCTAATACAGGTTATTTTTAACTCTGACCCTCCCATGGCAGTGGTACCAATATCCACAGTTTGCCCACTCCTTTCCTACCATACAAAACATTGCAAGTCTGCACCTCAGGACACTCAGGGACTAGCAAAATAGCAAGACATGACTTGTACTGCCAACGTCCACTTGATACAATTAATTTTTTCAAAACCAAAGGGCATCAATCAGGTCCCTGCAAAACTGCAAACATTAATCTGAGCATTAAAACCCCGAGGGACTAAAGATGTCATACTAACATCTCTCTGCAACAATTCCTTTTAAGCAAACATTGCAGTAATACTAGTAGAAGGAAAAAAATTTGTCTGCAGTATGCAAGTAGTACTCAGCTAACAAAACTCCTCAGCTGGTCCCTAAGATGCATGAAAATGTGCTCACTGTTGGGTTCCCAAAATGCACAAAAATATTTACCTGCATATCTTAAATCACTGTCAGATCTAAGGTGCAGGTAGCTGGGGATAAAAAAAAAAGGGATGATGGATACGGTTGGATGTTTTGGCTTATTTGAGTATTTTATATTTGAGAATATATTTGGCCTCTGGTATTTAAGGGGTTGCCCTGCAGAACACTCAAACAACAATGGAGGTAAATCCTACAAGAAACATGTGTGCTATTTCCATCAATGTTAGTGGATCTATAGGTGAAGTGACAGTCCTGGTCCACAGCTACAGCACAAAGGCTCTTTGCTTCACAGAAGACAATGAATATGCAAAGGACTATCAAAGACAGAGAAGCTACCCAGGGGTACTTCTCTGCAGTCTTTCCCACAGCACTAAGGAGATGTTTGCTATCTGCAAAGATGCTGTCATATAGGAGGATTTAGGAGCAGGCTAGGGGAAAGGATCATGGGACCCAGCAGTTCGCAAATCCTGAGCACGCAGTACTCACAACAGTAGCTGACTCCCAACTGTAAAGTACAGATGTGGGAGAGCCAACTTGAGGTGTTAAATCTCTTCTAACCCTTGGTCAGTGATCTGCTCAGTCTTACTATGCACGCATTTGTCACACAGGAGTGGTGGCCCCCTCTGAAAATTTCATGCTAAGGGTAGGAAAACCAGTTAATGTACTTCCTACAGTTTTATGCACAAATGCCTAGAGCTTTCCCATCTAATGCATACATAAATTAAATGTCAGCAACCATGAATTTTGTTACTGGGAAAAAAAAACCCCAAATGTGAAAGAATACAAGTTTTCCTAACGCTTCTCCCACATGCAGAGTAAGCACTGGCCTGAAAGCTATGTGCTCATGATGTGTTAATTGCCAGCTCCCAGGAGCATTCCCTTTTGACTGCTCCACATCTTCCTACATGACAGCCTTTACTACATTGTGATGAGAGTCACTGACTTGTATTTTGAAAGTAGATTATTGCAGATTCAGTTTATAGCATAATCATTAAATATAAGGTCATTTCTTAATAAAATTCTGCTGCAGCTTACCATGGTTCTGCACCAGTAATAAATATTTACTTACCCTTAAATTACTCTGAAAATACTTTTAATATGATTAAACCAGGTCCTTTTCACTAGAAGTATTCTTCAGTTGGAAGAAAATGAGATCTGTGTGTATCCTATACCCTCAAACTTTCTTAGCTGCAAGTTTTTATAAGAATATTTTGAACAAGGCAAACACCACCACAAATCCAGCCCTTTAGTGTCTGTTTTACATCTCTGTTAGACAAAAGGCATAGGGACACCAAAGCCATTAACCTCTTTTGTTGCAGGTCACTGAGTTTATGACATGACAGAAGTACCAGCAGAAGGAGTCACATACACTTAATTGCACAGGCAATTCGCACATAAAATAACCAAACGGTTAAAACTAAAATAGTGTGCCAAACTCTGTATCTGAAGTCTATACACTGTCACACAACTACCAAGAACTTGCATGTTAAATTGCTAGTAACAGTTCAGAATAGTTTTCAAACTCACAGAAGTTTAGAAAAGGCAGATGAGTAGATGGCAAAACTGGGGTTTTTCTACCTGAAAACATGACACTTCATTAGCATGTGACAGAAATAATTTCTCCCTTTGCTAAAAACTATTTGCTTTTCTATATGCACTCAGGATGCTTTTATTGTTCCACTAAGTTGTATCTTAGGAAGATTTTTCCTGAGGCAAACTAAGAGAGCAAAATTACTTTATAAGCAATTTTGTCTTGAATGATTTTGCACTTTAGATTGTAAGAGACACATGCCTTCACAGTTGCTATTCTCAACTTGAACCCTTCCCTTACACCTCTGGTGATGTCGCTGTCCTATATTTTAATTTCTTGCTGATGTGAGGTCACAAGTCTTTTATTGCCTGACTTCACCACAGGATCTACATGACGATCAAGACATGACACCAGAACATGACAGCTACATTCCCTGGTTAGAAATCTCAGCTCTGTACACTCTTGCAGAGATATTTCTGCTGCTCTTGTTGGCATTTTGCTGTTTTTTCTGAGCTATTAGATCATTCATCTGCCAACACAAAATTCATCATACAAACCTGTAAAGTCACCATTTTCAGAGCATACTTTCAAAGACAAATTCATATAAAGGCTTTATATAGATAAATAAACCTTCATAGCAGAATACACAATATACCACAAGGGTGGTAGAACATAGTAGGACTTGAATGTAAATGCTGAGTAGAGCAGTATTCCAACCTACTCCCTATTAGATTACTTTTTACAGTAAGACTTACATTTTGATTTGCAAAGCCAATTCCTGCTTCTCGCCTAGTCAATACAATTCAGAACATAAAGTTCACCTCAATAAACATATCTATTGTAGTGCCTTCGAAAAGTTACTTTCTCTGTACTGATGTTTGCTTTCTATTCAGAGCAGCTACTTCACAACTGGTATTTTCAAAGGCTGTTAACTTGGGCCTAGCTCTTGGCAAGAAGCCTACAGATGTGAGTTGAGACAATGGTAAAGTACAATTAAATACTCCCAGAACACCCAGTGAGTATTTTTACCTTTTCTGCACAGATCCTGTTAAGACTGCTAAATATATGGAATGTCCATATGTTCTGCTTGCCCAGACTCCAATGAGGATAAAGAGGACAAAAAACTAATTTGTAAGGGTTTCATTTGCTACAAGAATTTTATGTATGGTCAGTTATACTACATAAAATAACCCTGTATTTTGCACAGTCAGCTTTATCACATAAAGTCTGAAGATCCAATTAAAATTTAAAAAGAACAATTACCTTTTGAAAACCAGTTAGAGTTAACAAATGGGACAGTCTGATCATTCAGTGACAATAAGATCACATTCTAGGTAAAGACAGCCTGAGCAGCTAAGCTATGGAAAAGCCTATTCAAATACTCAACATTTAATCGTGCTTCTTTGTAATATTTTCACAGCAACCTTAGCAAGGTCAATTAGAGCAAATATTGAGACAAAACCCAAAAGGCTTGATTTGACTTTGACTTTCATTTTATTCCATTTTACAGAATAACACTGGCTCTTGAAAAGGAGCTAAGAAAGTACATTAAGATTTGTTATCTCCAAAGAGAGTGTCTTCCCAGCTTTTACAAATAACCTGGCAAAGACTGAAGAAGTTAAGATGGCCGGTTTTTCTTAACTGTATGGCTGTCTTTTGTCTTGTTGCCCTTGTATGGCTTCCCTGGATATTTAGAAAGAACACTGAATGCACCAAAACAACAGATGTTATTTGAAGTCTTCTCACTGACTCCAAAGGACTGATAAGCTGGCCATTTAAGAGTCAAATATTTCAAGGAGTGAGCGATATTGTTGAGCAAAGGGCAGAGTCACGTTTGCTGTCTTATTCTCTGCATTGCAGGTATTTCTTTCATCTTCCATAAAGCAGATGCCACAACTACAGAATGTATTCTGTAAAATCAAGTTCTATTTATGCTCTTGCCCACATTTAGCCTCAGTTAGAAAACATTTCCTTTTCAAAACCCTTGAGTTCTACTGCAAGCATTTCCTAGGGAAACACTATCATATAAAACACAGACATTTCATGGGAAAAGAATGACAGATCCTTAATAAAACTGATGAACTCTAAAGCTTTTAGAACCAGCTTACATTCAGAGTGAGACAACATGGTGAAATCTTTGTCCAAAGTGGAAGACGGAGTGTGGTGAACTGGAATTATACAGAAAATTCAGCACCAAGAGGACTGGCAGGTAGGGCAAGGTGAGTGTAACATAGACTTGTCCAAGACCAGGAGAAAGAAAATGGATGCTAAAAGCACACAAGCCACCTGAGAGTTGTTCATGCAATCAAAAGTTTGCAAGGAAATTCATGACGGCAAATTACAAAGCAGGAGTGAAATGAGACTTACTCATTGTTCTATCGAGTAGAGCCCCTTAAGGACATACATATTTACTACAAGACATTGTAAAGTTGCACAGTCTAAGTCAGATTTTATTCCTGCAAGCAGAATCCAGCTGTGGAAAACCTTATGTGAGTTATTTCCACTTCAGAATTATTTCTTTTTTCATTCAGCTGATACTCCTTGAAAATAGGTTTAAAGTATAGTCAGGCGAGTGAGTGACTGATGAATTTTAACATATCTTGTGCTAAGCTACTGTCCTTTACCTGAGGTAACAAAGATCATCTGAATGCAAAGCAGAAAAACGTATCTTAAACCACCATCTTATACCAAGCATTTGTGATGAGTAGTGAGTGCTCTTCATCCATTTCAGGAGTGAAATAACAGGTAGCACGAGCCAGCACTTTAGTTTAAAGTAAAGTTTGCACTAAAACAGCCTAGGCAAGCTCACACAGAAGTGCACCTCCATGGGGAAACAAAATTTTTCAGCTGTATGAATTATCCTACCAATCCTCTAGATATCCAGATTTCCAGATATCTATTTCTAGATAAAAGAGAAAACTCCAATCAAAATCAAAGCCTACACAAGGTTTTACTTTAATTTAACTCTGCCTGCTTATATTCAGATAGTGCAACCATCCTTTGTAAAGAGTGGCCTAGGAGATCAACTTCCAGCTCACATGAAGTTTATAGCTGTTGTTTGTAATTACTTTTGGAGCTTTTGCAAAGATGTGTTGCTCTAAAATGAACCAATTAATTTTAGCAGTTTTATTGCCTTACTCCTACTAAACACAGGCCAAATTTATAAGCTTGAAGAGGTTAATTTTTACCCCTTCATATGGACATAGAGTAGCTGAAAATAAACAAGACGTGTTTGCAGCATGCAAAGCCAAAGTTTTGAAGGGAGATCGTGGGGAAATGCACAGAAGACAGTAGTCAGCACACTGAAATGAAGTTAATAATAGAAAAATTAATACCAGGAAATTAGTATACTTTTTGACAGTAGATCTATTATGCTCTGGAATGTTTTCTTGAAGATAGCAGTGGGAGAGCTCCATTACTTCAGTAATTTAAATTTAGACTGATAAAAAAGTAGTAAATGTACAGCACAATATAGAATAATTTTATATAGGAAGGACAATGAAGTAGATGACTAATAAGCCTTTCTTTCTAACAGCTATGAATCATACAAGTGCAACTGTGGCTTGACATTGGAATTTCTGTGGATGGATGGTAACACAGACAGACAGGCTCTCACATGGTACTAGTTGGTATATGTTTGGAGGAACCAAACATTATAAGCATTCATTATAAATACACATGTTAATAGAGTGTCTGCCTAAACTCTACAGACTTCATGTAACGATACTTTACTTACAATCCCTTGTCCCCAAACAATAAAAGCAATGCTGGTTTCATTACTGCATGCACACTTATTTTGTTAGGACTGAACCTCCTTACCTGAGAATATACGGGAGCTAATTTATGAACCAAGTGTTTGATGTGTAACCAGAGGTAAGAATTTTGGGTCGTACGTTACACCATGTGTAACATGTTTAACTCAAGTTTAATTTCTTCTCTATTCAAAGGCGTATTTTAGATAAATATCTGATCTTTTGACTATGAGTTCAAGATTTTCACATAGAAGTTGAAAGAAAGAAAAAAACACAGGCTTTTTAGTTCTTTCTTCCATTTTTCAGTATTTTCTCTAGTACTGTAGAAAGGCAAGTGTTACTGGAACTAGTCCAGGCCATGCTGTTTGACCCGAGTCCTTTACTGCAGCTACGTGACATTCAGCCATTACAAGAGCTGCGCTCTAACAGTGACATGCTACTCAAGAGTACAAAACAGTGGTTAAACACTGACCACTACCAGGGGTTAACAGTAGTTTACAAACGAAAAAAGAGGAAAAGGAACAGTTTAAACTATAAACAAGACAGTATCTAGGATAAATCTTAACATGATGTGCCTTAATTTTATTTTGGAAAGCAAGACTGTCCAAAATAAAGGCTACTGTAAAGCATTACTGTCAAGGACCACAGAAAGCAGAACTTACAGTGGTGCATATTTTGCTTTTATTGTAAAATATCACCTTCAAATACAAATTTGCAAACAACATAGCAAAACAAATGCTGTAATTCTCCTCAAACTGTCTAGGAATTGAGGAAAGTAGGGCAGTAAGTTCAAGTATTTTTATGTCATGCATTTCACCATTTTTGGATAAAGTATACTCAAGGAAATTATTTTTGGAGAAGTATGCTCATGCTTTGTCAAAGATATTGTTATTGGAGCAAGCTGAGGATGGTCCATCACCTGATGTCTTGATAGAAAGTAGCTTAACACTCAGAAGAGGAGCAACAAGTTCGGCTTGCTGCACTTCGGAAACTATCTGTTTCCCTTGCAGGCAGCTTATTTTGTCTTTCCAGTCTCTTCCCAATGAGTCTTAAGCCCCCTGTGGGATATTATTTTTCAACCATCTTGACTAGCTACATCTGGGTGTCACTGATTCATGATCAGAAAATGATACATTCAAGCCTGGTACTGAATTCAGCTAGATAGCAATGCAAAGACATCACTTTGGATGCAATATAGGAGAAACTGCCAAACTTTGGTTTTATTTTTTATAAGAAAACACATACCAGCATACAGTAACTAAATAATAGTCTTTTCCTTCTTGTGTTCTCATAGTAGCACAAGCAAACTGAAATAACATGAAAATCACTACTACACCAAGGTTACTTACCCACATTTTTTTTTCTGAAGACTTTGGTGGAAATCCACCGCAGTGCAATTGGGGACAGTAGTTTAGCCAGAAAAACTGTCTGGAAAAGTAATTCACCTTGACCAGGATCTCCCAGCTGGCTCTTTTTGTAACCAATACATACTGCCACCAGGAAAGCAAAAAGAAAATAGAATGGCTATTGATTTATTTTGAGATTAACAGAGAACAGACACATCATTAGAGTTACAACAGCACTATTATGGGACTGTATTTATGTGTCTCAAAAAAATTACATTTATTAACACCAGCAATAAAATTCATTAGAGGACCTTCAAACTATTTTGGTCAGTGGACTTAGGTTCATAATTCAAACACTTCCAACCCTGGAACACAGCTGGAACACAATTACTTCTCACTTAGGGCTCTGGCCAAAGTGGATCTGGTTCTTTCACCTAATTACAACAAAAAGTCACGGACTAGAGAGTTCAGGTTTGGTGCAACTACCTATCTTGGGAGATGTAAGCTGAAGGACCATCTTTAACATGTGCGCACAGCACAGTCAATTAAACTATAAAGATTATTACTGCCTGAAAATACTTTCATTTTCAGTGAAAGCTGTAAGAACTGCTATTTTTTCCAGTTTCCAAAATATTTGCCTTCAAAACATATTCTGTGTTTTGGTTTGGGCTTTTTTTCTAACTACTGTGATGAAAGAAGGGGTAGAGTTAAAATAAAGGAAGATAGAAGGCAAAACAAAAGGGAAAAATCTAGAAAGACACAAATGAAGAAAACCAAACATACTTCTTAATGTCCTATCTCCCACCAACTGGGGGCTGTTAAACTCTCAGAATAACCTTCATCACAGAAGAAAAGCTATGGCTGATGCAAAAAACTGCTGAAGAGTGTTTTGTTGTTTTCCTACAGCACAGGGAACTGGGGCCCTGGGATGCTGGTCTGGTTACCAAATCCATAAGGTAGTCCTGAAGGGGAAATGACGGGAAAGACAGGGTGGCATACAGTGGGTGAAGAGGGTGAGGATGACGAGGTGTGATCATTAGAGGCTCTCACATCAGCTGGTTGAGCTCCTAAAGGCCCACCTTCAGTTGAGCTGTGGACTTCTGCTGTACACACAAGTGTTATCAGGACAACTTACCTGTTCATGCAAGATGCTGAGTACCTTTACATGATCTAAACACCCCTTTAATTCCTTTGCCATAACAGGATCTGAAGATGTCTCTGTATCTCCTAGGACTGTCTCTGATGCAATCAGCATGCTAAAGAAGCTAACGAAACGTCACATGTATCAACAATATTGCCTTAAAAAAATCAGGCCTACACAAAGCAATGGGAAAATACAGAATTGGTGTAAATGAGTGAAAACTCTGCCTGACCTAAGTGGCATAACTGCCTGACTTCAGCCAGACACGAGCTGGCCACAAAAGGGACAAAACAATTTGTAATGATTAACACCACAACCTGAATTACTTCTACATTATTAACTTCACATGTTTTGCTATTGTGAGCTGGAAAGCACAGGGAAACTTTCAGTGTGAAGAGCACTGGTACCTTTCTCATACTTGTATTTCTGATTTTGATTATCTGATCATAGCTTTGTCCTACACGAACAGCTTCCAAGGTACTGACTGAAGGATCACTCGAAGTCACTTTGTTTTATCGACATAAGTAATCCCGTGATGTCCAGTGCGGTTACCTACATTAATAAGGACGCACAACTCTTAAGAAGTTGTAGGATCAGGGCCTTCGGGTTGTGAGCAGTCATTGGCTTCTCTGCCATTAACATGTCATTGATAAACTGCAGTTTCCTTCACATCTGACAGAGGGCTACTAAGGTACACATATATCACTGTCATTTTTCTTTTACAACTTTTTAAAATGCAGAATCAGATTTAAAAGGCAATCAATAGCAATCCAGTTGCCAGCACCTCTAATGAAATCAGCAGAAACAATCTGGTATTAGATTTTCACCAAAAAGGTCTCAGAAAAACCATTTCTCAGCTCCACTTTACCTGCCCAAAAAGAAGATCAAGGTGTTTACCCCAGGCTCTGAGCCAGAGGTTGCTGAAAACACATGCACTAAACCTCACACACAGCAAGAATTCCACTGACTGCATATCATGGCTCTTTGCATAAAGTTAGTGCTGCCATAAATTGTTTGTCCTACTCACATCTGTTCTTCAAGTATATATTTTTACTATTCTAATTATTATAAATAAGTACAGTTGAAAGGATAATGATGTTTTTTAATTCTTAAGAGGATTTTCAAAAGTAGTTAAAAAAATATTTTAAAAAATCAAAATCCTCTGCTAGAATACCCTGTCAATATCTAAGTTGTATTCTTAACTCATGTTTGTGAATAATGATAGATGGGTAGCAGTGATATGCGTCAAGATTAGTCCACACTTTTCCACACTGCTCTGACCACGCATGCAGCTCTCGCTGTTCCCTGACTCCTAATCCATCCTCAGTGAAGTCTGGAAGTCACAGCACAGTCATATTTTGTCAAATACTGAAGAATGTCATTACTTAGAAATACCTTCCTCCAGCTGTGGCAGCAAAAGACAAAGGCAGAATGAAACTCAGCACAGCAGCTGACTGAGCCTGTTTACAGCTTTTCTTTCTTAAGTAACAAACACACTTACATATCATAATTCTCTGCAATGCAAACCATCCTATTCACAACACAGCTCACAAGGAAGAGACAGTCATTTTTCACTTGCCTTCTAAAATATGATTACTTTTTGGGTTTAGATGTGAACATCCAATGATGCTAAAAAACCAACATGATTCCCATTTTCAAATACACAATCTAGAGAAGGAAGGAATAAAATCACACAGTAATTTCCTCAACAAAGTATGAAAAATAAGCTTATGCTGATGCAAGCTGGCTCATATCTCCTTTAAACCAGCTGAAAATCCATTATCTTTCCTCATAAAATAGATTTGTGCACTTGACTTTCAGTTCCTGGAATCAATTAATTCAGATTGAGGGATACTGCTACATATGCAACTCTAATCCAAACCGCTATTCCTAAGTGGTAAAAATTACTTTATTAAGGCCTAGACTTCCAATAGGTCTGTGGTATACCAGAACTGAAATGTTTCAGACGAGCTTGTTTGGTGCCTGATCTAATTCCAGATAAAAGATGTGTTTGACACTAATTTTATTTTCCACAGAAAAAGGAGAATATCAACACAAAGCGCCCTGAAATCTGAAATCACAGTACTGGCTCAAAAAATTGTGGTTTTTAACTTTTATATTGGGTTTGGTTTGTTGGGTGTTTTTAATATACTTTATTTCCAAAGTTTTCTGTAGTATCATAAAGAATAACATTGGTTCAATTAAATATCCTGTACCATCTAGAAGCCGTGCATTAATAAAAAGTCCAGTATTCTCAGGGTTGGTAGTTTTGCAACAGGGCCAAAGAACTCCACCTCCCTTGTGGAGAAGCCAGCAAGTGACTAAAGCCCGAAGTTCTGAATTCATACCCCCAATTCACCACTAAAACTTTCACAGAAACATGGTAGCAATGCAACAATGGTCTATTTTAAACCAACTGGTATTCCTAGATCCTGAAAAGCTTCACAGTCATTCCCAAACCAGAGCTCAGCAGGCTGGGAACTGCTACCAGCACTACCATGGAGCCTCTTTGCATGATTTTAAGCTCAAAGGCTTTTGGATCTGGCCATTCGGGAGAACAGTGTCTTCGCCAGCAACTCATATGCCTCCGGCACAAGGAACATGAAGCAGGTGCGCCGTTGCTCTCCTGAACATTCCTCTGAGGTGATAGTCTAGTACCAAAAGCCTTTCAAACATCCTTCTTCAAAATGCAAAAGCAGTATGTTTTCTTATAGCTGACACTGAGAATGAAAAGGGGAACAGAGTCTTGCATAAAAACAGCCCTTCTACTTGGCAATGCTTGTGCTGGAATCAGGATCACCACTCTCCTTAAAACTTAGGACCAGCAACAGCACTTGTGTTCACAGAAACTAAGATGGTAGGAATGACTGCAAGTATGAAAGGCTTGCTTAAGCCTGCAAACACAACAAATGAGTTTTGGCAAAAGCCAAACATTTCCAAATATGCAGTAGCAGACTGAGCAACTCTGAGAAGCATCTGCAAGGTCAAATATCCACAAGAACAGCCCTGGAGAGGCAACTCGCAGAAAGGTTCACACACCTCCCATTCAGAGAGGTGAGTAGCTTGTAGCAGTGGGAGAGTGGGAGCAATCAAACAGCAAGCTCTGACTGTGGATCTACTGCAAAACAACACAGGACTTAGACAGCAGCCCAAATGGGAAGTGCCAGGATTCTCATGAAAACGCCTTCCTTTTAAAACATGAGCTTGCACTGGCCCAGAAGACAGAATAGCAGCAAACCAGAAAAGCAAAATACAAAGGTGAAAAAAGAAAGACAGATCTCAATTCGTGAAGAAAAATGCATTAAATCTAGATTTAATGAAAACACTGAGTACTCATGTTCACATGGCAAATCTTTCAAATGTATTTTGCAGATCACAGCCAAGAACAGAAAAAACACCATTCCCCAAAATGTTCTTTAGAATGAAAACAAAACCTCGGTTGTAGTAAACTGACAGTTAAAAGCAAAAGCCAAAATGAAATGAAGTGCCCTTTTACAAACTTCACAGCCATCAAAAGCTTTCAATATATTTATCAGTCTTTTCTTCTTCAGCTGAAATTTTGCTTTACAACTTTCTTTAATCCTATCTTTCTACATGCCCTTTCTTGGATCTTAAATGCTTTCACCCTACTTTCAAATAACATTTTGTGCTGCCCTGGAAGAAACACTGCTTGCTTGATAAGAAGAGCCACAAAAGGACTAAAACAACACTGCACTATTTCTACCTTTTTTAAATTAACTGCCTTTACAAAGGTCATTTAAAAAATATGTATCCTACATCAGAGGAAAGCTCATCCATCAAAGTAATGCTAATAGGCATATAGCCAGAACATTAAGATTGCAGAAATTACCACGTTCTCTGTGGTATACATTTATTTGCATGCATTCACTTATTTAGTGCGATTCTCTGCTGCTACTTTATGACTTAAAGGTAAATTCAGTGCTACAGCCATTATAGGGGGTTGGGAGATTTCACCACACAGGAGGTGAGGCCAGAGAAAGGATGTGGGTGGGCTACATCACACATGGGGCAGGGAACAGGTCTTTTTCTGGGGCTCTACACAAGCTCCTCACCTAGAAGGTGAGGCCCAGGTTTGGAAGTCTGTCAGAGCCCATCAGCTGCAGGGAATACTGATGAGATGCTCTTGGCATCTGAGGGAGTTCTGTAGCTCACTCTGCCTTGCAGAAAGGTTCCGCAGCTGCGGTGCAGGTAGGGTCATTAGTAATGGTGCATCCGTGACTCATCTGTGGGTTATTCCCTTAAATATACACATACACACAGACAGGAATTTGTGTTTCTCTGGGCTCCAACTTGGTCAGTACCTCCAACATAAATGTTTGTATCAATTTACAGGAAAATTTATCATCTGACCTTGACCTGTGTTTCCCACTTTAAGATACAGTATTCGTTCCATGGTTCCCTACTTTAAAGTACAGGGAATGCATCTAACAAAAAGAGAAAGCTCCACAACAAAGATTATTTCCCAATTACGACCCGTGCAACTGAAGAATAAGAGAATCTCAGAAGAGAGCTGGTCGGCAGAACAAAACCAAACAACAGGAGTTTTAGCACTGAAATGCTTTAACTTGAGCTGAAAACCAGAATCTTCCATCACCAACATCCAAACAAAGTACTTCATTAAAAACTAAGTTTCATTCACGCAGAAAAAATGTATCACTTTCAAAGCAGACTGAGTGGTTTTGTTTTGGGATAAGCTGCCCCTCTCTGGGCTAGCAGAGTACCTCAGTGGACTTCTAATTTTGGTGCTCTGTAGACTGGCCTACAGAGCTGCTTTTGGACAAAACATCATCTCAGCAGTGAATACAACCTCCCTGATGTACACAGAAGCTGCACAGTGGTGATACACCATGCAAGATGTTCCTCTGCACTGGACAGCTTGGCATACTGGGAGACACAGAATGAATGCTGGAGCAGCTCAGGAACAGAAAGTTTAGAAAGAAAACAATTAATTTTGAGATGTCATATGACATATATATATGAAATATGACATATATATATGAAATATGACATACATATTGAATATTTCAGTTCAATCATGAATTTTTTAAATGAAACATTACGAAATTTCTGAATGGGAAGTTTCAGTTTCACGCCCAGTTTTTTGCTGATCTGTTGTTTCCACAGAAAGGGAAGAGCTGTTTCCACAGGGAAGAAGTTGCTTCCACAGAAAGGACAAGGGGCAATGTGTTCACACTTACAACAGGGGAGATTTAGGTTAGACATAAGGAAGAAGTTCTTCACTGTAAGGATGGTGAGGCACTGGAATGGGTTGCTCAAAGAAGTGGTAAATGCTTCATCCCTGGCAATGTTGAAGACCAAGCTGGACAGAGCCTTGGGCAACCTGGTCTAGTGCGAGGTGCCCCTGCCCACGACAGGGCAGCTGGAACTAGATGATCTTAAGGTCCTTTCCAACCCAAAATATTCCACGATTCTATGAAAGCAAATACTTTTTGCAAAACATTACACAGCACTGAAAATCCTTTTTTTTTTCTTTTTTTTTTTTTTTGTCAAACTGATTTTCTGCCTTCTGAACCAAATTTTATAGAATCTATGCTAGAAGAAAGAGAACTGCAACAAAGTCCATCTTTGTATCCAATGATACAACAGAGTAAAATTTACACTGGTCGATTCTGAGCTTCTTACACTTAAAAAGCAGGGTGATTATTTCAGTATCAAACTATATGTCTAAAACCCACTAGTACTGAATATAAAAGCACATCTTTTTACAACACGGAAAAATTCCCTGGATTACACTCTATGAAACCCCACAAAAGTAAGAAATGCAAGTAAGGACTGAATTAAAATCCATTCATTCTTAGGCTCACAACTGTAGCAATTAATTGTCTAAAATATGAACAATACCTCCAAAATACAGCTCTATTTCTTATCTTAGTCAAAGATAAGACATGGCAAATTGTGAGGGGCTTTTTTCCTACCCTAACAATGTGGGTTTGGTTCTTTAAGGCTCTGTGTTTTGCATGTGAGTTTTCCTTCCTCTCTTTTCATAACAGCTGCTTTTTTCTTTGCCTTGCTTTTGAGAACAGGCTATGCAATTTTTAGAAAATAGGCACTGCAAATGAATCATCAAATGATAGTAGTTAAGCTCCAGCCATTGCGGATGCTCCTTCTGAGGGGGAGCACAAGGGTTTACTCAAACGCTCATGATGTATGGGTGGGTGACCTTTGGTACGGGCTGTATGCGCTCAAGCAGGCGTCTCTTCTACGGCTACTACACATGAAGAGCAAAGGAGCCCAAACTGCAGGTGAGCATCACTCATTGAGCTCATGTATTTCTGGTCAACGCAAGGTTTAGTAAAGCAATCAACACCAAAATAAGCACAGGGAAAGAACACTGCTGTGTGGAAGAGGTCCAGTGAAGTTACGCCCTTGCAGTTAGCCTTGTGAAATTAGCCTAGCAAGGGTGTGAAGAGGAAGGTCACCATTACTTTAGCTAGGATTGCATGACAGCACTACACAATGGATTCCTTTCAACCCCACTAATATCTTCTCATGGAAAGGGGATTGTAGGGACTGTCGGCACAAAACTCTCCTTGTATATTTTACAACCAAATCCCATATTGGATTTAGCTCAGCATAAGCTAACATAATCTTAAAGTCCTGGTGCAGCAAAGCAAAAAAATCTTATTATGGCAGTAAAATCATGGCTGAGGTAAATATACTCAGCCTCTTGACTTTCAGACATTTTTAACTTACTGAAAAATACTGTCCTTTGGTCTAAGGATTTCATGCCTTGTCAATTCAAAAGGCTACTTACAGATAAACAAGCACAAAATGTTTGCTGGTTATTTCTCATCATCTTAAGTGCTCAGATAGGAGAATAACAGAGGAAATAAGTGTACCAAACATGGAAGGTCATAACTTATTATCATTCAGCCTTGAGAAGCCTTCCCTCTGCAACCAGGGGCTGATGTGGCACTTGGATTGCACAGAGACTGCCATGAGAAGCCAGCTCTACTACCAGTTCTCAAGGTTTTTGTGATGTCATTTCTTCTTACTTGTGTGGAAAAAAAGGAAGTGTATTGACAGCAATAGAAGCATTTGTTATTTGACAATGTTATTAAATAGATTTAAATCTGACAAAAGAAAACCATTACTTTCAGAGTGGCCAGCATTACCAGGGATGCAGTAGTTAAATAGCAAAGGAGACAAATTCACTGTCAGTTAAGTGAAACAATGGATGAACTCCCACCTGTTTGGGACTTGAAGCCCTGCAGTGAGAAATGGGCTGACTATATTTCTCCAATTAAAAGAGGGAAACATGTTCATCCTCAGCTCACTAAGAACAGAACATTTCTTGGTGTTCAATATATCCCCTCTTACTAAAACAAGTCACTTTGAGATTAAGGCAAGCATGGACTCCACACCATTTGAAAGGGCCTCTGATCATTACAGCCCATGTTCTCAAGATTTTGACCTTCTCTTTGTTGCTGCGTTTTTGTGATACACAGCACAAATAATACAAAAAATACCTCCTGGATGTTCGTTTCTAACATTTTTTTAGTTTTTTTTTTTTTCCTCATCCATCATCACTGTCTCACCTCTGTACCCAATATGCTAAGAAATCCAGTTACCCCACATTTGCAGACATGTATGTATATATTCAGGCATTTATTTCCATTCTCTCACACGCGTAGTTTGATGCTGCCCCAGAGTATATGCTGGGTGCTTTACCATTAATAGCTTCACAGGGAACACAGAGGCAGGGCAGATCCTCTCAGAAGTGACTTCGGTGGAGTTGTATGAATCTGCGGAGTTAAGGATCTACTGCCTAGACTGTGTGTTACACACTCCTTTTGTATGAGAAGGCACAGATTAGCTGTACTGCTTTGTATTTGGCTGTAAAGCCTCTTGGACGAGGGTAGTGTTTTGCTACATTTCTTGATAACTGTTCCATGTATTTTCTTTTTAAAAGGAAGATTTAAAAATAGAACATTAAAAACCCCAGTACAGTTACCAGTTATAAAGGCTGCAGTTCTAAAAGCAACTGCTGTAGGTGCTTCTGCTGAGAATATCTGCCAAGTAGAAAACTGCAGTATTTAAGAAGCCAGTTAATACAGGTGCACAGACCACATGGAGCAGAGCCTTATATATCAAAATCCAGGTAAATATCTTAATATCTAATGACATTGATGATTCACGAATAGTACGAATGTGCGTGTTACTGATTTCCAAAACAAAATCACATCAAACACTCAGCTCTTGCAAGGTAGGGGAGGGGGGAAAAAAGGTAGTAAGCGGTGAAAAATAAGCTGTGAAAGAAGTAGTAAAGGCCCTCTCAAGGCTTGAGCTTCCAGCCTCACTGCTCACATAACACAGCTAACAAATGTTTTGACACTCAAGGATGTACAAGTGTATGCTGGAGCTTCAACTTCAACGTGTTAACAACATTAAGGAACATTTCATAAATTATGCTCCAATTGCTGCTGTGTTCTACCCAAACACAATAAGTATGAGGTAAAGCGTAAAGTGCAAATATATCCTTAATGAATTTTTTACCCCTTGCTAACAAAAGATTCATTGGACTTAGCTAAGCAGACAGCAAGAGGCCCAGGAAACTTCACTGCTGTGAGGCTGCCAAAGACAAGGAAGTGAAAACAGAAACACCTCTCCTTTTGGTGTGGGGCTTTGCAAACAAAGCAATAAATCCTTCTTAACTGCTGCGTTTGAAGACTACTAGAAAAATTTAGATTGGCCCCAGTATTCTTAAATGTAACCCTTAGGAGCTAACTACAACAATATGCAAGCTTTGTTGTCTTTTCAGTGTAAAGAAGTTGATGAAAAGCAAGGAAAGGAAAAATACCAAAATGAACAAATAAACACCCTTTTCCCCCTGCCCAAAGCCTCATGAGAGTCATCCAACTGGATGCTGGTATTTTGGATAACTGGATCTGATCAAATAAGTTCGTAGCTCAGCAAAGATAGCGTGTTGGTATCAACAAATTGAGATGTAAATCATAATACCAATGGGAAGACCATGACTTTTTCTGTTTGGCAGGGCCATAGAGAGTCACCTGGAAAAAACAGTATAAAATTCAAGTGTCCTGGACTTAGCTGGTTTCAAACAGCTAACATAGGAGTGCTAAAATCAGGTGTTATATCCCAACTGTCTTCCTTTGCATTCTGAGCAAGGCAGCATGCCATAGGACCTACTGCATCAGTCCATACCTTCCCCTTGCAATTATTACTGCCTGAGAAAAAGTGAAGTGTTTTTGGCAAACAAAAGGGGAGGGAAGAGGAAGTGAGAGCCCATCCGCTGGGGGAACCACACACCCGCATCCTGCCCTCTGCGGTGAATCTGCATTTACCCAACCTGTCCAAAGGGGCAGTCACACGCACAGTGTCGACTGCTTGCACACGACAATCTGCAGTACCATAGTGCATGAAATTAAAGGTTTTGGTCAGCTCCGGATAACCGTGACCATCTAGGAGATTTGCCAGCAGTTTTCAGCTCTCCTTCCATTGTGTAATTTCAAGGTCTTGCAAAACACATGTCAGTGTATGTAAGGGAAATCTCGATTTCAAGGACAAATCTTGACAGACGAGTAGTAAGATGAGATTGACTCGTAGGCATAAAGACTGCCATGAAAGACAAGTTCATTTTTAAATGGTCTTCCTCACTTTTGAGCAGCAAACAGCAAAGGGATATGGGACTACTAAGATTTCTGCTAGTGCTATTTTATTTGTGAGCGCTTTTTTTCCCAAACTCCCATATTTCCTAAGTCATGTCCTTAGCTGGTCATTCAGACTAAGGTAAGAGATGTATTCAAAAACATAAACAGTAGGATCATCAGAGATGGTAGATTTTTTTAAATACTCCCTGCTAAAATTTCAACTGTTAAATGTGGTTTGGTAGGCAAAGACGACTCTGCAGTTTTTTTAAACATAAGGAAATCCAAAGGATTACATCAAATCATGTTACAGACACTGACAGATACAGGCTTTCAAGCAAAACAGCTGTCATTAAAGCTTCTGTGACTGTTCAGAACACACTGCTGCAGTCTCCTAAAAACCATAGCCAGGGGGGGAAGGGGGAGAAAGAGTACCTTTAATCTATACTTTCGCTTCAGAACAGAGATGCAGCTCCATCTTTCTTCCTTTTCCAACAAATAAACAAAAGCAAGATTGTAAGGGCCAACAAGCCACAACATGGCCTCCAACAAGCATACATCTCTTAGCAGTGACAGCAATCTCATACATACTTTCCTAGGGCTGTGCTTACTGCTATGTGACCATATTCATTTTGTTTAACATTAAGGTCTTCTGGAATCAACAGAACTTTCTACCTTACAAATGTTCCCACTACCTGAAACAAAGACTGTGAGCGCTGGGTAAGAAGCCTGAAACAGCACCTGGTATCAATACAGCTGCTAAAATGTTGTTATTTTCCTTTCCTTGGGCACTCATATAAGCTGTCCCTTCCCATCTCCTACAGCAATAGCAGCCTGCCAAAGCCACCAAGGTTTGTGCTGCTCTGTGTGACAACTAGTGCAAACAAATTACTGAGATAATTTGCATGCTCACATGCCATCCATGGTCAATGCGCAGAAGTGGCTCAGATAAGGCAGAGCTGCTTAAGTCCAAGCACCACTGGCAGAATGGAAGAGAAGATGCTTGGGCTTGTACAGCAGAGTGCACACAACAGCAGCTCTGCACTGGGGATGAAGGGAGAGAGGGAGGAAGGAGGCAGCATGAGGCATGGCTGAGATGACTATTCTACGAGATGTTTCTGTGGGGACCTGGCATGACAAGAAAACAGTTAGGTCCAGGACACACATAGAGATGATTAAAGGTCACAGAGAACTACCTAGAAGGAGTTGTCACCTCTAAACCAGCCTTTTTACTGCAATTCTTACTACCCTCAAGGCCTGAAGGTGATCAATTTTGATTCAAAGTTCATGTCATCGATGGCACAAGAAGGCAGACATAGCTAATGATTCTTCTAAGTCTCAGCTCTCAATAGCATTGTTCAGGCCTGGTGTAATCTATCCCCATGTCAGAATAACAGTTGACAACTTGCATAGTTCCCGATTTTATTTATGGCATAATCCTGCACAGAAATACAGACAAATACATATTAATGCCTTTAGAAGTAGTTTTCACAGGAAATGCAAGACAGATCTAGCTGTACATGTATTAAACCTTCTCTGTTCATATCCTGCCCAGAGAATCACAGTCATTTATCGAGAAGCACATTCCCTTTCTCTCTGCGTCCTTGTCGTCCCTCCCCCACCAAGGTCAGTACCCTCAAAGCCTTTCTTCTAGTCCTTCCATCTGGCTACTTGGTGAAATCTAGAGGCATTTGCATTGGTGGCGCAGGACTTAGCACTAGATCTGTCATATATGGTTAAGCTGCTGCTGAGCTAAGCTCCCTTTTTTATCCTGAGTGGTATTTTCTCTTTGAACTTTAGGATTTTATACAGTGTTTTATCCTTTCAAGTATCTCTACAAATTCTTCATAGGATCCACAGCAGAAGCAGGGCCTTTTTATGACAGAAAGACACAGTAGGTTTCCTTGCTTTGCAGTCACTGTAATATAGCCTACTGCTTCAGTAAGCCCACTAACATTACATTAATTATTCGGAACAGAGCTTATGGTAAAGAAGTCATGGTGGTTTGTTCTGATAGTCAAGCACACCATCAAAAGTCTGATTGCCTACAACAAATCAAGAGTTTTATAAGGCCCTACTACATGCTTTCATGTGTTGAAGGGGGAAAAAAGTCACAGATTATGACGGAATAATTATCTTTCTGCTAGCTTGTTTTTAATAGTAAGATAGGTAATATTTAAGTGCAAATGCAAATAGCAATAATAATATGGGTCTCCTAGTGTATTAGAAATGTAGCATTCCCTGTGGAAATATGGCAGAGCATTGCAATGGGACAAATGAAATATACCCCTCACCAAAACATGAAGGCATTCTACCTGCTCTTCTGCCTAAGAAGGATGACTGGCTAATCTTGGTGCAAATGTACTAAGCAGCTGCATTTTAAGTTACTAATCTTGTACAACAGCTATCATTTATCTTTTCTGTGCAAAAGTTTCATGCTGTTGTCCATAATAATTTTGATCTTAATCTGACTAAACAGGGGTCAGGAAGCAAGAATTAGCAAAGTGCCTTTTAGGGTATATTGATACAGTGCTCACGAACACTGCTTCTGAATCGCCTGTATCTGTCTGGAGAAACAGGGACTACTTAAGTAACACCTCTAGTATTACAGTATTTGACAGTATGCATCACCTTGCTCTGCAGAAGGTTATATACAGAGCATGGCATTATGCAGTTCAACTTCCAACGCACCTGTCTACAGGCTTAAAATATACAGAGACTCACACTGCTCTTTTCAGTGCCACTAATTAGCAGAGGACAAGTATACTGCCACCTCAACAGACTCAGCAATAAAATCAGTCTTGTCCATTGGCATAAACCGATACATCTTAGCCCTGTTACTGCTAACAGTGGTCTTCACCCCCTAAAGATCTTCTCGAGCTGGCTCCTCATGCAAGTAGCCCCGTAAGATCAAATGGGACCCTTTTCCCAGAGCAGCCTTTGTGAGATGAGTCGTGCTTTGTCACGTTAAGAGAAAAGGAACTTAGCTGGAGCATGTACTAATTTTCATTAGCACAGTACAGTCCCTGTCTAATGATGTGGGGTTTTCTCCCCCATTTCTTCTCCCTCTTTCGACTGGTTTCAGGTTTTTTCCTTCTTCTTTCTCTCTATCCTTCCCTTTTGGATTGTTTTCCTTCTCCTTACACATATCATTTTTCTCCACCCTATTTCCCCCTTTTAACAACCCTCCTTCTCCATCCTGCTTTTCTTTCCCTTTGCCCTCTCCCAGCCCTTTGGAGGACTGCGCCTGTGTTTTTCTAATTGTCCCACCAGAAGCAGCTGAATGCAGGTGATAAGAAAACTGATAAAAACCACTAGAGATTTAAGAGCTATGTTCCCCCTTGCCTACACAAAGGGGAATGGTAGATGTGGGCTAAGGAGACAGGCATTAAATGAGTCAAAACTTGCGGTATTCCTGCACAGGGGATTTAAATGTCTACAGTTTCCATTAATTAGTGCACACCACCATTAAACTGCTTGTTCTGGTTATTACTTAAGAAGCAAAGTCACATGGTAAACACATCTGAAAGGCTAAAAGAAGAATAAAATGTTAATAAAAGTGTGCATGCATCAGACATTATACTCAGACCAGAATACATCTTTCCATTCCATTCAGAATTCACTAGTCATACTGTTGTCATTTCCATTAAAGGAGCAAATACTTGCCTCTGAAACCTACATGAGTTTTTAATTGTCTTTTGAAATCTGAGCCCTTAGAAATTGCTTCATTATTTCACCTCTTCAAAACAGTTCTTTCACTGTACTGATTTTGGCCAGGTAGGTCAGCACCCACCAAAATCCTGGCCCCATCTTTAAAGACAAAACTTATTCCCTAGGCATGCTAGCACATTTAACGTGCTGGCCTGTAAAATTCCTCTGTGCACTTAGAAGCCAGCAACCACAGCGCTCAATCTGGGATTCACACAGACAACTGCCATGTCTTCAGGTTAAGTGTAAAGGGATTACATTGGATTGGGTAAATACAATTTATATCTAGGATTTGAGACAAGATTTTTCTTATCCTGATACTTTTATACTGAGGGTATCCAGAGCTCATTACAGATCTTGCCAAAAATCAGAGATTCTTGGTTTGCCTTATCAGCTCAAGGAAAACTGTGTTCACAGACCTTCCAGAATTTTAAGAGGAGCCTGAGGCAATTTCCAGCTGGGTATGGGATGCTTTCCATCCTGCAGATCCGCTAGTGCTCTCTCCTAGTAAAGAGCTGGACCTTCAAGCAAGATACCTACGTGCCCTGAGACAGCAAGGCCAGGCAATTCTCCAGCAATACGCTGATAAAATTAGGGAAATGGGCTCAAGAGAAATGGGATTCTTCAGTCAAGCCCCTCTGAAGACAAGTTCGAGTCACCTAGCTTTTCTATGTCCCTTCTGTAATGACACAACTGATGGTTAGGTCTTCAAAGGGCCTACACGTGTTTGATTATCAGTTATTGTATGGCCTGCACGCTGACTGCCATTCATGGAAAGGGCTTACCATTTACTCACTATCTAACTACACACAAAGATTTTGGAAGATACAACCTACAAAGAAAGTTTTGTTCTGTTCCATCCTGGTAACTGATTTCCATGTAACTGTTGCTCAGTGAAGTATCTCATATTTAAAAATATGAGAGATATATAATCTCATATTTAAAAATGTAATTCAAAACTAAAAGGGTGGCATGCACAGATTTCCACTGACCTCAAGCTGTACTAGTAAATGTGTTGGTAGAGTCTGAGCTGGTAGGAAGCTTCAAGTGGTTTGTAAGGGGATTCACTAAAGTGTCATTTTCTACATTCCCAGTTGTAGTAAGAAGAGTGCCCGGATTCAAAAGACTAAATAGCCTCCTTTGTTTATTACATAATCTGCAAAACTGCAAGCAGAGAGCAACAAGGAAATCCACAGATCCTGCCTCTGAGCACTCTGACATGCCCCCTTCCCCAGAGAAGTCTCCCTTCAGGCTCATAGCTTTAGTACTCAACCTTTCGCTTTGGCAACTTTTTCTCAAATTGCAAAGACCCCCATTTATTATGCTCATACATACAACTATCTACATCTACACGTATGTATGTGCTTTGCTGGCTGCCCACATTCAGGCCCATCTGCTAGGCTGGCACTCTGCCCACTGAGAAGTTGGTCGGTCCATTCCACTAAGGCATAACTGTCAAGCCATGATGGGCTTTGGTGGAAAGCCAAGAGCCCTTCTTTTTCCAGGGAGGCAAGCCTCCCAGCACAACTCAAGTTTGTGTTGCATACCACATGACCATGCTCACTGACACACATACCAAAGCAAAGAAGATTTCAAAGAGGAAAGAAAAGGGGAGAGCTAACTCGCACTTCAGACAGCCATCAAGATCCACTTTGTGGCTGTGATTAACAGTGGACAATGCTGCTGTGGCTAAGTACAGGCCAGCCACCATTTAACTTTAACTCTGGCACCAATAAAGTACAACAGGGCAATTGTGAGAAAACTCAATACACATAAACAGCAGGGCAATTCTGGGAGGCATAAAGGCATATACAAATGGCCTGCAAAAGGCAGCTCCTTTCATAGATTTGCAGGCTTGGCAAGTAATTACAACTGCCCAGGAATCAGGGGTCAAGATCAGAAAAATGTGCATCAGATCTTCCAGTTCAGCTCAAACCTTTCCAGGAAGGCCATACACACACACTGCTCCCTCTTCCATTTCTGCTTAAAGCTGATCTTTACTTTTCAACTTGCACTATGTTTCATCTTTATCACTTGAAGAAAGATCACAGCTTACTTTGGGGTTTTAATCCTTTAATGGTAATAATCACATTTCAGAAAAGGTTGTATTATCTTCTTCTTTTCCTTCAGTCACCTGCACTCTGCTTTAGGACCTCTCAATTGGCTCTTCCTCCTGGATGGAACCAGCTCATCCATCCTACCTGGTGCCAAACATGGTACAAACACAGTTTCACCTTCCTGCACAAGCCAAGATGAACAGTTCAACGTGGTCTCACTGTTCAACAGATCCATTCACCTGAGTAGGCCTAAGAGCAAAATTATATCAAGCTTTTATTTAAAACAACATGGTCAAATTTCACTACAAAGGAGCGTCACCAGTTAAACAAGCCTCCACTCACACCTGCTGCACAAGCAGGCAGCATCGAGAGGAAGTTCCAGTTAAACTTTTGAAAAGCTGCAAATAACACCAAAAGACTTCTTTGCTCCTGTTAATTTTCTTCATGTCAGAAAAAATCTTACGTAATGATTCTTACATCACAAAGCAGTTTATAGACATTGCTGGTACACTACATTTTAATTGCTGTTACATCTTTAGACAGCAAAGAGAAAGCAGAGCTTGTCAGTGCCAAGAGAAAAGAAAATCAAGTATGCTTCTGAAGTCTGAATTTCATTTTAAGCAAAATAAGCAGGGGCATCCAGACCACTGCATGAGGAAATTCCACATGAATCTTCTACTGCATTTTCGTAGATCTCCACCCCTGGCTCTTTTGACATCTCTTCTAGCGAAGAAGATTAAAAAAGCCCAAATCATTTGAGATATTGCATTGCTTCTTGACATCAATCTGGTAGAGGATTTAACTGAAAAGAGCCTTTATTTTTGTACTTGGTACATTATAGGATAGAATTCTTTTAAGTTGTAATCTCTTTTGAACAGTTACAAAAATCTCTGTACTTCCCTTTGCAGGCCGTTCTGCTTATACAGAGCATCCTCATGCACATGCAGCCTCTGTACAATAAAAGATACAGCTCAGGATTTCCCTCTGGATCCTTGTGGCATGTACACAGGTATGCGAACTGTCAGTGTTAACTTCTCACATACCCATGATAAATATAGCGGTTACAGGAGGAGAAGATGATGTCACACATTTAATGGTAAAGGCTTTGCATAGCATACAGGAAGAGCATAAAATAATTGCATGATCTAGCAGCAGTTGTGGATATGCCATGGACAGCTGATACAGTTGTGACCTCTTTCTCTCTTCACTGTTAGGATGAAAATACAGTAGGATTGGATTTATGTCATCATAAATGAAAGAAAGATTTAGCCCCATACATTTCAGTCCTGCCTACCTTAATAAGCAGCAGGTCAAAACCCTGGCTCTACTGAAGTCAGTAGCAAAATAATATTGATTTCCAGGGGGCATGATATCACCTCGTGACTTCATGGCATTCCAATTCTGTGGTAACTAAATCCAAACAAGAGGTAGTACTTGAAAGCTTTTCTTAGATACCCATCTCTCTAGAGCTCAGATGGGTTTCTCTGGAGATTTCCAATTCTGGTATCACTTTCTTCATCAGTGCAACTAGTCTCACATTTGTGGACCTCCACACCAGGACACAACGACCACTGAAATTTCCAAGTTACTCCAAGTGGTTTGGCATTTCATTTCAGTTGCCACAACTGCTAAACCCTGCCTATGTTGATTTCTTCACATGTGACATTCTAGATAGCTAGACATCTACAGAATACAACAGGTGTATCTAACTTAAAAACAAATAAAATCATTTACACTTTAATTGGAATGACTTAGACCTAAATTGGCACATCTTTCCTGCACTTTCAATGTGTCTTCATTGTATGTTTCCCAATTTAAGGCAACGTGAGAAGACAGAAGCTTTTTTTGCAAGACAATTAACACCCCCACCTGTCCCCAACCAACACTAATATCTGTGGTGATCACAAAATGGTGACTTTTTACAAATCACAAGATATTAAAATAGACAGATCAATAACCTTCTGCTAAAACTTTCAGATAAAAACCTCACGTTTTTCCAAACACAGTCCCTTTAGTAGCTTCTCTAATGATGTAGGATAAGGAGCTGCTGCATTACACTCTTGTGGGCCATTCCAATTGCTACGCACACAACTGACCCATGCATGTGCCCACCCCATTTTCAGCAGAAGCATCATTCTTGTGCTGTTTGTGCAAGTGGACGCAATTTTGAGCATCTGCTCCCAGATGATTATAAATCAAGGAACTTTCATGCTTTGTGCGCTTGAGAAGATGTGGTGTTATTAATGATCGCTATTCAAGGAAGTTCAGACTAAGTGACGAAGTGAAGACATCTCTGATGTAAGGCTTTGTTTTGTTTCTGGAAACAGCTGAGTGAGCCATCTTCACTCTCACTGTTTAACATATTTCTGAGGATACCACCTCTAACAACTATTTTCATCAGCTTAGCAATAACATCAACTTCCTCTGGAATCAGAAACAATACTGTCATTCCACAGCAACAGTCCTGAAAGACATACAGCTTACACACATATTGCGGCATATGAACACTGCCCTTCCTCCTCTACTCTATCTGGTTTCAGAAGTCTGAAAAAGCTGGTACAAATCTACAGCGCAGGAAATGAAAATATAAGTAATGTGTCATACTACAGTTGGATTTGAAACAATGTAAGAAATGAATGCATATTGCCTGGCAGACCTGATTTCATCAGCAAGCCAATACACCGTGATTTCCTACGCAATCTTAACCAACAGCCTTTCATCTCAATAGAAGCAGGACCACCTCTGCCAAGAAAAGGTGTCCCAGAGTCAGAGGACTGTTTTTCTGTGCTAGTTACTGGCCAAGGTACACAATGAGTGCAATGCACCCCATGCACGAATACCACATAATACCAAATTTGAAGATAAAAAGTCTGACTCATCACTCCATTGCACCAGTTCCGTGCCTGCGGGGCTCCATGTTCTTCATCGGTGACTCAGTCCCAAGACTCCCCTCTCTCCAGGAAAAACATGACAAGTCATGCAGTACATGTCAGGCTTACCCATCAACTATAATTCCCATTTGCACGTCAAAACTAATTGGAATGTAACATTCCATACCACTTACATTTTGCTGTTATGCCTAAGATAGGAACATATATAATTAAAGAGCAACAGTTTAAAACACAGCCATTAGAATTAACCCTGTGTATTTGGCAACACACTCAAGGGTCCCTGTTTAAGAAAACAGCCCTTGCCAAATGTTAATAGTGTGGGTATGTGCACGCTAAGATTAACAGCACAGAATTAAGGAGAAGGAGATTAGTTACTGGAACAAAAAGTTTCTCCAGATCTGTTCTCATTCCAAGATTGCTGCCTTCAATTTCCTAACCCAAAGCTGCTGAAATAGAAGAAACTTCTTGGACAACTGTAAGATAGGCATTGACTATTTCTTCTGAAAGGACACATTATGTTTATGACAGCTATTTTTGGCTTTCAGCTATACAAATATAAAACACTATGAGGCTGATTTTCTTTTCACAGTTTCATGTCAGTATATATTCATTGATTTCAGTGCAATTATATCTGATTATTTGCCTGGCATGGAAGTTAGATCAGTGCTGACCCTTATAGGCAATCCTGAATAGATTTACACAGGGCAAAATGGATAGAAGATAAACTATCCTACAGTCTCTGACAGTGTACAACTACAGAAATCAAAAAAATCATTAATGAAGGACTAAAGATTCAAAAGCCAAACAAAACAAAAAAAAATAAATCTATCTTTCACTTTCCTCTAAACCACAATGGATTGCTATCCTGGAGCTTATCATAACGTACATTGTGCTTTCTTTCTGTTTTTTTAGTTATGGGATCAGTAGGCTACCCCAGCACACAGAGAGCACATGTACATTTGTTTTCAGGAGTGGCTCATGGGGTACTTTCTAGAGAGACCTGAATCTATGGTGGTTGTGCCTGCATGACTTAGTGCCATCCTTTAGTGCCATCCTGGGCACTGGTGCACACAACCAGCAACACACAGAAAACTGCCTGTGGAAATGATTACACACCATTGGGGAGTCTCATATACTGAGTATTACATGCATGAATTATCCAACTTGCCCATGATAACAGTATGCACACATATGTAATTTTGTATTTACTACTACCACTACAAGACTACAGCACTGCATTCTGATTACAGTTATAGCTCATTAAGAGGTCAAGTCAGGAGTTGGTATTTCATGTGTGACTTTTTATGGGACAGAAAGATTTACTTTTAGGCATTCAGTTCTTCGAATTTTAACTCTGTCTTCTGACAAAGAAAACACTGAAGTCCACATAAACCCACAAAAATGTCTACTGCATTATATACTGACTTTGAATAAATACAGGAACTTGAACAGTAACTGCAAGAGTAGGGTGAAAACGAAAAATGTGTCAGTAGGATCATTCTCTTTTGAGGACCCATATAAAGACATGAACTTAAAATAGACACGGCATTGGCTTTCATCTCATGTACTCCTACCCTTTGACAACCAGAAATCAGCATGAATTAAAAATGTTGCACTCACTACTCTCTACTTGCCACCATTTTATTAGTGAATAGGTGCCCAGTTGTGTGTGCGATCATAGGCATAGAGACAACCTAGTGTTCAGGTAAAAGTTACAGAAACAGCTCCTTAACTATACTAGGGTTAAACCATAGAATCTATGCCATTATCCCCCCATTATTATCAGACTACTACTATACCCCACCAAGAAGGGGAGGAGAAGAGGTATGGTGAAGAAGTGAAGAATTCAGAAGTGAAATCGGAAGTGAAGAATAAGTTACAAAACTTTGAACATAACACAATGTATTGAAAGCCCACAACCACCAAGTTTGTAATACTGCTTCTTAATTGGTGAACCTCTCATCTTAACATCTTCTGAGACACCAGTAACCATCAAGGATTAACAGACAACACTGACTTCCAGCAATGTTTAAGGTACTACCTAAAAGATTACCAATGCTGAGAATGGGATCCAGTGAATAAGTACCAGGTTTAACTGACCATCACAGCCATCAGAAATGCTTCATTTCCACAGAATCATAGAATGGTTCAGGTTGGAAGAGACCTTAAAGCTCCCCCAGTTCCAACCCCCCTGCCAGGAGCAGGGACACCTTCCACCAGGTTGCTCCAAGCCCCATCCAACCTGGCCTTGAACACTGGCTGGGACAGGGCAGTCACAGCTTCTCTGGGCAACCTGTGCCAGTGCCTCATCACTCTCTTAGTAAAGAAATTCTTAGAGAATCATGGAATGGTTTGGGTTGGAAAGAACCTTAAAATCATCTAGTTCCAACCCCCCGTGCCATATGCACAGACACCTCCCAGGTTGCTCACCCTCTTTCAGTTCAAAACCATTCCCGCTTGTGCTATCACTACATGCTAGTGGTAGCTACTCCTCAGCATGGGTAGCAGAAGCTAGCTCGGTTGTGACAACTGCGATTTTCACCACCAACTACCAAACTTTGCCAATAAGCCAGTGAACACACCGGTAAAGGCAACACTTCTGCATTATGGGGATCCTTTCACCCCTTTTCCCTCAGCCAGCCATAGCAGGGGACAGCCACAACCCACCAGGTCCCCTCTCCATGCCGAAAGACCCATGGACCTGCTGCATGAACAGTCTGGGTGGGTCACTGGAAGATAGACACTCACACACCTGCCAGGGCTGGAATCCACCCTGAGGATAAACAGGACCCTATTACGACCCCACCGAGGGCAGCCACGGAGAGGAGAACGACAACGGGGAGGGGGGGGCCGGGGGTCCCCACCCGTCATCGTCCCCTCCCGCTGAGGCCGCTCCACACCACAGGCGCCCCCGTTACGCTGAGGGGGAAACCCCGTGCGCCCCCCGCCCGCTGCCCCCCACAGGTAAACGGCAACAGGCGGCGCCCCCTGCCCGGTACCACACATCCGAGATCGCTACCTCACGAAAGCTCTGCAGGCTCCCGCCGCCAGCCTCCCGCCGCTGCCGCCGGGGCGGATCAGCTGATATTTACCTGTGAGGTAATGCACGCTCCGTAAGGTCACCGTGCACCCGCCGGCACACGGTGCCAGGCAGGAGGAGGAGAGACGCCGGGAGCGGGAGTTGCTCCTTCGCCACCACCGCCGCCGCCGCGCACGGCGCCGGAGCGGGGCGGCCGCGCCGCGCAGAGGCAGAGGCGGCCGCTGCCGCTGCAGCTCCTGGCACATGCTGCAGGTGTCAGCGCAGGAGCTGCCCCGCCGCCCGCCCGCCGCGTCCGCCCCCCCCCGAGCTGCGCATGCGCGGCCGCCACACCGCGCCGGCGCGAAGCTTCTGCGCAGGCGCGTTTCGGCGGGTGAAGCCACGGCGAAGCCGCTGCCCGGCTCCGGCGCTCCCCTCGGGGGACGCTTCCCCGCCAGCAGCGCCGCGCGCGCGGGGGAGAGGGAGGGATGACGTAGTGGGGTGTGGGGCTGGGGGCGAGGCTGAGTGGCGGGACGGGGAGCAGCAGCCGCTGTCCCCGCTGCCCCGAGCCCTCCGGTGCGGCGCGGGTTCGAGAAGGGGGTGCGGGCATAACCCCCCCCTTCCTCCCGGGGTGGCGGCGGGCCGAGGGAGCGACCCGGCGAGCCAGTGGGGAGGGATGATGTCAT
>WYDI02031409.1:0-11886 GCA_009867235.2 Psittacus erithacus
TGGGCAGGGACACCTCACACTAAACCATGTCACCCAAGGCTCTGTCCAGCCTGGCCTTGAACACTGCCAGGGATGGAACCTTCACAACTTCCCTGGGTAACCCATTCCAGTGCCTCTGTCTTCCTGCTCATGTCCTAAGCTTTACGAATTCACATTCCCCTCTACAAGGCAGGTTGTATTCAAAAGAACAGGGAAGAGAAAACCGCAAAAGGAACCGGTATCAGAGCAGGAACTAGAAGAAACTTCCAAAGCGCATTTCAATGCCTGTGTTTCAGGAGCTTTTCCTGCAACACGGCATCGGATCAGCTGCAGACCTGGGAAGCACAGGATGCTCTGCTTTTCACCCAGTGCAGATGGCATCACTTTAATCACTCCTCAGCATCACGTGTTGAATAGGGCATTTTTATTTATGTTTTCTATATAAATGAGCTGTTGTTCTCACACTGAGCATCAAGTGAGGGGAAGCAGAGAGGGGGGAAACATCCCCATAACACAGGGCTCGGGCTGCAGCGCTCTACAGGAATTATTCACACCAGAAAGACAAAAGTTGACAGAAGGAGCGTATGATCCAAATCCTGGGCAATATTAAAAGGCACTGGCTGCATTTCCTAGTTACAGGAGCACAGGACGAGTTGCTTGGTAACAGCTCCAGCCACGCTCTGCTCGGAAAGCAGCCATCAAAGGCGCTCCCATGCCACTGCAGCGTTGCCACAGCAACCCCCACTAGTGATGGATCCCAAGTTGGAGGCACACCTTCAGCAAGAATATGCTTCCTCTCATTTCAGGCCCTTTCCAAGTCATAAATACATGGAATCTGCCATTCTAAAGAGCTCCCAGCAAGGCTGACTTATGGGGTTCTTTGCACCCCCGTCAGCTGAGCCTGTGCACGTCACAAAGCAATTTGCAAGGAAAAGATATAAAACGTGATGTCTGCAGGGCTGGGTTGCGAGGAGCTCATCAAGCAGTGAGGTACAACGAAGAGCAGACGTGCAACTGCATTCCCTCAGTGCATAAAAGAACAGCGAGAGGAGGGTCTGAACCTGGTTGTGGTGAGCTATGGTGAGGGGGTTGGAACTGGGTGAGCTACGAGGTCCCTTCCAACCCAAACCATTCCATGATCCTGTGACTGAGCCCATGACTTGCGGTCCAGTGGGACAAATCGCACCTTTGGGTGAACTGGCTCTCTAGGACTTGGATGACCCAGGATAAGCAGCTTAGATGGAGACACCCATGTTCGAGACACCCATGTTCAAGGCACCCACTTTTGATGTGATGGATCCCACCCTTATGCCATCTCACTGCCTCACTGTAGGCAGCTGTTCCACAGCTATACCCAGCTACAAACCTGCTGTGTCCTAAGCAGTCTGATGGGGAGTTTGCTACGACTCCGTGGAAGAGTAAGTTTGCTGACTCCTAGAAGTAAGTTTTCTCCTTGAAGCCAAGGAGTTGGGTGGGTTTGCAGGACACCAGCTGCAACCCAATGTGCAATTCCTTCATTTCAGCATCTACCATCTACCACCTCACCTCTGCCCAGCGACGCCAAACCAGACACAGACCTTGACAGGGAATTCACTTTCCAGCGTCAAGCAGAGTGAGGTCTGCATTCATCTCACTGGTGGTGCCAGATCCTCAGGCAAGTACCAAGTGCAAATGATGAGGAGCAACACAGAGCTGCTCTTCCTGCTGCAGTGACATGCCAATGGCTGGCAACTGAGCACGAGGGCGTTCAACAGAACTGAGGTCTTTGGGGTTTTTTCCCTGAAAATGTCTAAAATGGTAAAATTATGAGATAATTATAGCCTGCCTTGAGCTGAACACAAAGAGGTTGCTCACCACAGAGCCCCGGCGATCATCTTACCTTAAAGAACAAGAAAGCAGACTGCCAAAGCAGTCATGAAATGCCACCCAACTGTTAATTTCACGTCTGCTTTTCCCAGGTCTGAAATAATAACCAGTGATTCCTTCCAAAGCATCCATTCTTGTTCCCTAATTCCCACCTAAGGATATTAAAAGACTGAACCATTCCCTAGCTGTATCTTTTAGGAAGATAATGTCCACTTTATCCCTTAAGGAGAAACACACAAATCTCTTTGAAGGGCAATAATGACATTTATAAAGGCTCTATAAAAGTGCTTGGCTGAGTCCAAAGGGCTTAGCAGGACTAGAGGTGACACCTGCACGTACAGATTCATTTCTTCTGTGGCCCAACAAGAGGGGAGTTCAATGGCATCAGCCCAGCACCTCGTATCAGGTCACCTTGCACACAGCCTTGACAGCTCTGAACTGCACTCCAGCAGGGAAAACTGCACAGGTTTATGCTGGAATCAGCTGAAAACATCTAATTTCATCCTCCCCATTTGCTTGTGTTACAAGAGTACAGGTTATTTATTACCAAGTAAAGAGAGGTCTGAAAAGAAGAGCAAAGCAGGGTTAGGAACAGCTCCTCTAATTGTGTGGTGTTACTGCATCACGAAAAGGAATTGGGTTCCAGGAGCAGAGATCTCCGTGCAGCTCCTGCGATCAGCCACCTGGGAGACAGAACTGCTCCCAGACATGCATCCTGCTGCCTGCCTCGGGACTGACTCCACCGGCTCTGCTCTCCTCTGGAGGTGGAGGAACAAACCAGGCTGCAAAGGTGCTTGTGGCACCAGAAGAGAAAAGCTGATTCACACATGGTACCTCCTCGACAAACCCAGACCCCCGCGCATCAGCAAAGCAGGGAACAAGGATGCAAAAGCCTGGAGCAAGGATGCAAGGGTCAAGGCTTCAGCCTGCTCCATCCATAGTTATTCTGGTCAGCCCATGCTGCTAACCAAGATACCAACCCTCAATCACAGGGTTCAGTCCCCAGTGCCCAGCTCAGCCTGATGCTCCCTAGGAGCTCTGAATGTAACCTACAGCACAATGCCACAACCACTCCATCACTGCGCTCTGCCTACGAAGCAATTCAATGAGCATTATATTTTTATTTACATCTGAAAGAGCTGCAGTAAAAAAATCCTGGGCAGGCTTTGCATAAATACATGAAATTGCTCCTACTTCACTAATGAACTATTGTGTGTAATGAAATTAATCTCATTTCCACTCATGATATAACTGCTTTAATTTCTGAAGCAGGGAAATTTAGACACATGTAATTTGTGGAAGGGGGAGCCAAAAATTCAAGAGATTCGCTTTAAATCCATCAGGCTTCAGTTGTTTTATTTATATAGCGCCCTTCAGAAGAATTATCTGAAGGCACTTTACAATGCAAAAATAACTCCACTTGGCAAACTCCCAGGAGGGCGGCTGCTGCTGACCATGCCCTGAGACACCATTTGTATGGCAAACAGGTTCCTTCAGCACTACATCCCTTTTCTACCCGAATTTGCTTTCTATCCTCAATTTCCACCTCCACTGGCTCCGAGCTGGTGGCTGCTGTGAGCTCATTCACAGCACTTTGGCTATGGCTGACACCAGCGGGCTGGGGACACAGCATCCTCACCCCACTCCTCATGCTTTTAGGACAGCAATATTTACCCCTGTGCTCCAGGCAGGGTTCTCAGTCCCTTTAGTCCGGCACTGAAGAAGCAATGGGAGTGGAAAGGAAGCTGGCTGAGCCTTTTGTATATCCTGCATGCTCTGGTGCAACACAGACCCGTGTGTGCTTCACCCAGCTGGGCAAGAAGGATGAGCCTCAGAACTAAAGCTCGCATGAAGCTTTATGTAAAATACTTGCACAACACAGTCAAACCAAAGCAGAGCTCCCAGAAACAAAGCAGAGCTCTGAAGCAGAGCCTCAGGAAATGCAGCTCTCTGCTGACTTGTGCCAGCAAGCCCTGGATGCTTTCATTATTTATAGAGAGCTTTAGATGAGCAGAGCACTGTGCTAGGTACAGCACTCTGTGCAAATAAGAGGCAGCTCCAAAAACGTACGGTCTAACGGCACCGGAGAGCACAAATCAATACAAAGCACACACAGAGGATGATGTACAACATTTGGGCTTGGAAAGTGGCTAGAAATAGGATCAGTCTCATCTCTCTGCGAACTCTGCTTGGATAGCTATTGCAAGCGCATGGAAAGGCATAGAACAAAGGGAAAAGCACAATGCCAAACCTGCTCTGGTGGGAAGTGGCCCTGGCCATGGCAGGGTGTTGGAACTGGATGAGCTCCCTTCAACACAAACCATTCCATGATTCTGTGAATTAAATCCACGAGGCTCCATCGACTCAGTGGCACCATTTCTTTGACAAGTACAATATAAGCAGACTGATGGGTTATTTCCCAACAGAAAAGGCCATTATTGCACATTTACATATATGCACTAGTGCACTGAGAAGACTCAAGCTTGCAATAGCCTCTCCCTATGAAAACATCGCATACGAGATGTTCATTGAGCTCGCAAACACTTTGCAAATCACTTTCAGAGGGCTGTGAGCAGAAACGGAAGATGAATTCCTCAATACCCACAGGGGGTTAGCGTTCCTGTTTGCTTCTCCTCACAGCTCCTCCAAAACACTTGTTTCAGGCAAGAGAAAACAAATCCACAGAAACACCCTGCATTGGCCTTGGATGCATATTACACATCTTTCTGTTGTTAATGAAGTTCAATGCAGAGCTTACCATTAACCCCAACTGGACCATGACTGATTCAGCAGTATCACAAACAGACACAACCACTGAGCATCCTCTTTATTGTTTTGAAAGTGTATTTTCTCCACTCACACTCTACTGAAATTCCTGAGGCCCTATCGTAAAGAAACACTGCAACAGCTCCCCATTACCGAGCAATTAATGGACGAGCTTTAAAGTACAGGGATGCTCGTGCCATCCCACAGAAAATCTCCTTTGCTGTTTCTCACTGGAGCCATTTCCTGACACAAAGCTCTGTCTCTGCCAGGGATTTCAAGAAGTAGCTTCAGTTCTCAAGAAGAGGAAAGGCTCCACTTGCTTTCAAAATACTTGCATTGATTAAACTTTAATCTTAAAGGCTGTTTTCTGGCTCACTTAACAACTGCTGGAGTAACCGAAAGGACACCATTAGCATCTGCCAGCAATCAGAGCAGGGTAAACCAGGCCACTCCAATAGACATTGTCAGTATGGAATTTGGGACGTGGGGAAGGTACACAAAATGTCACTTTGGGCTTACACCATTGCATTGATGAAATGGGCTCCTTGTAGCCACCAGGCTCCTGGTTTAGCAGCAGCATCTCTTTGCGTTGATGACCCTCAGCACAGGCAATGGCGCAGAGATGAAAACAGCCTTTGAAGAAGTTCTTCCACACATCTGACCCCTCCGAGGGCAAGCGCGGGTGTAAGAAGCAGACATGGCTCTGCATTTCAGTGTCCCACTTGTTACAGCTACTTACAGAGGACTGACCATGGCTATTTTTGCTTTAACCAGAGGACAGGCTGCAGGGCTGAGCTGGATCCCTCATCTGCTGCAGGGTTTCCACAGACATGGACTGTCTGCTGTTTGGGACCAGCCCACAATGCACCCAGCCTTGCAAAGCAGATATTAACCTGCCCGGCAAAGCCAAGAGCAAAGGCTAAACCAGGAAACCCCATCAAAAGGGCTCAAACGCAGCTCCACATTCCTCGGAGGACAGAGGATTGTTGTGGGTTTCGAAGCAAAATATAGCTTATAACAAACAGCACTAAATGATGTGTTTGCCCTGGTAAAAACCAGTTGCAGAGTGGAGGCAATTACTAGCCCAGATCTGGGAGCCCAACAGCACTGGAGCTTCTCCAGCCGCCCAATTCAGCCTTGCCAAGTGTCACTCAGATTGAAGCACAGAAGTTGTCTGGCTTTAAGAAGCAAAACCCAAACCTTCATTGCTTCTATCCTGCAGTAATGGAGTTGTTCTCAAGTGTGGCCAAATGACCTTTAGCATGTTAAGGGGCACAACTGACAAAGGCTCTTTAGGTTCTGTGATGTGCTTTGCACTTATACCAAGCCCACTGAGCTGTTTATGTCCGGTAGCAAAAGCTACTGACAGTTACAGAAAGCAGAGGCCCTGCAGCATATGAAGAGATTCTCTCCCATCTCACATCCCTGCATCTGGCAGCAGCCAGCTAACAGGTTTCCTGAGCTGCACATTGCATTAGGACCATTGTATTATTCAGTAGTAACCGATGGGCCTGTCCTCAATTCATGTGCAGAATCCCTTCTTCAACCTATTCATAGTTTTTTTCCTCTATGGAACTACTTCCATATCTTAATTACATGGCATTTCATTAGTTTATTCACCCAAATGAACACAAAGTCTGTGGATAAAATTCAGTGGCTCAAATTGATTCATTTTAATTACCTTGAGATATACTTGAAATAAACCTATTTCTTCTAATTTTAAACACTATGCCTTGTATCTTAATGGATTCTGTTTTAAAAGCAGCTTCCTCTTGCTCCTTTGCCACCTCCTTTTCTCTGTTTAAGCTTCGGATGACTGAAATACCAAGATGCAGTTTTGTTTTAGCCAGCAGAACCTGATTTCAGTGTCCTAAGATGAAGTTGCTGCTATTCGACCCTATATCCATCTCCAGTGTTTCTGGACAGCATGCACTCTCATCTATACTTGTACTTCAGTTTCCCATGCTAGAGAATCCTTTAGAACATGATAAACAAGTTGTGAGCCTCTAAGAATATATCAATTCCCAGATGGTGGGGAACCAAAACTGAGACCAGGACTCCATGGGAAGAACCAGCTCTTCAAAGATGCCCCCTTAAGGATCATGTAGGCCTGCAAAAAGCACGAGCATAAGTACCATGATATTCCCGTTTTCCCAATAGCGCTGTACCCACCTTCATTGAAGTTCCACGCTGTCACTGGGAACAAAATCACAGCCTATTCACTTAGCTTATTCAAACATGACTCTCCGGTGAGTCAGGGGAGTTTTGGGGCTCTTGTGGAAGGTTTGGTACCACTTGGTCATGCTTCACAATCCCAACTGCAGCTGTTTGCTCAGGACACCCTGGCAAACAAGGCTCTGAAGCCCCTAACCGTTATCCTGAGGTGACTTCTTAAATGCACATCATTCCAAAGGGACCAATAAGGCTGAGACCTCCCCATTCCTATAGCCCTGAGCTGGATCTTGCAGCGTTTATTCCTAAAACAAAGCTACACAAAGGAGAAGCCCAGGCTTTGAAAACCATTTGATACCTCTCACACAGGGGCACGCTGGAGATACTTTGCCACACAAGAACTCTAAAAGCATCTTAGGGAAGCCCAAGCGTCCCCTCAGGGCATATTCCTGATTACATGCACTGCAGGACAGCAATTTTATAATGGTATCTCCGACTTGTATGTGTTGTACATTAAAGATTATCTTTCTGATGCTAAACTATAAATGAATCACACACAGAGGCAAAAAGGAAAAAGATATAATGCAGAACACAGACTGACTTGCAAATCCAGAGATTCATTGGTGGGATAAAGCAGGCTGAAACAGCAACCCCAGTCGTGTTGCTTATATAAAGAAAAAGCAACTTTAAATCATATGGATAACACCAGCTGGCTTTCATCCCTTGGCTCTTGGCCTTTGTCATTTGCCCAGCGCAACCACTGCATTAGCAAGCTAGCCAGCAATGAAAACTGCTCCTGAGATACTACAGGCAGAGAGGGGAAGGCAAGGTCAGAAAAGGAAAGCAAAAACAAAGCATCTAAAGATTCCATTAAAAAGAGGGCCAAAAAGATAGTCAAATAGTCAAGAGTTCATAGTCAATTCTAGATCCATGATGGAACTGAGCGTGTGATCACCTGAATTATTACTAAAATCAGCTTGATTTCAGTGGAAAACGAGAAGTGGGGTCCCTATTGGGCACCACAATGTATTTAGAGGTCTGTGTTGTGCACATGCTGAGCAGATGCTGCTCCCAGATCTCTGCTGTTCATGCACTGTAGATTATGGGCCAGATTTACAACAGCAGTTGGGGATTTAAGCACATTATTGCATGTTACATGGGACTAGCAGAAGTGATGAAGGAGGTTACACCTCTTAGGTTACATAGTCAGAACAGATAGGAGAGCTGATGCTGCTGGTTGCTGGAGTTCGAATATATCAAAACAATACTACAACTCCTTTCTATAGAGCAAAGTAAGAAGGTGATCTCTACAACTACCTGAAAGGAGGATGGAGGCAGAAGATGGCTGGTTTCTTCTCCCAAGGAACAAGAGATAGGACAAAAGGAGAGCCAGCATCACAGGCAATATCCATCGGCGGGAACACCCTGATGCTCTTAGTTTGCTACCCACAGCCCTGCTTCCCTACAGTAATCAGCCTGAAGAAATACAATTGGGTCATCAGCTTGATCTTGACCATATGAAGTGGGAAGATTGGTGATAGAACAAGGGGGAATGGCTTTAACCTTTAATTCAAGTTGTGCTGATACAAAGCTGCAAGTGTTACTTGCCAACTGATTGGCAATTTGGTTGTTCCTTTGACATCCATGAATTAAAGGGATGAACAGGGAAGCTCATAGATTCCCAGGATCCAGGATTAGAAAGGACAATGAAAACTAGCCAACTCAATCTCCTTACATTCACAGAGCACACACTTTATCCCAGAAGCTGGGTGAAATGGTATCTTCTAAGCATGTAACCAGCTGTGAATACCTGAGGTGATGGTGAGTTCATCACTTGGTAAGCTGTTCCACTGCTCTATTATCCTCATCACCAGGTAATTGTGTGTGCTTGGTTTCCAACTTGCCTGCCAACTTTGCAGGCTGTAAATCTTGTTCTGCTTTTGTATTGCTGCAAAGCCATTCACTGTCTGGTGCTCCTTAAAGGTGTGTGTAGACACACACCGTGATCAAGTCACCTCTTAACCTTCTTTTCAATTAAGCTGAGTCAGTTAAGCTCCTTAAACCTTACATCATTAACACTTGTTTTCCAGGACCTGGATCGTTTTTGTGGCCCTTCTTTGAACTCTCTGTCTTTAAGAAGAGGAATGAAAACCAGATACAGTTTCCTTTTGTTCATCCCATCAATTCACTGCAGAAAGGGAAACTTAGCTTAATTCCTTTCAGTACATTTTCATTCAGTTTAATGGGCAGAAGGTATAGTAGAAACTCTTTAGTAATTCATAATCATTTGAGGGAGAGAAAATGACCCATATGAGCTGTGTTCTTGTCTGGTGTTCTATGAGTAGTTTTGTTGATCCTAGTATATACATCACTGATACGTATACAGGATTGCAGGCTTTGCCCTTGCACAAAAGAATACAGTCAATACATGGGAAGATACAGAGACCAAGTGTTATTTAAGTCCCTAGGCAACTGACAGACCCAGCTCTCATTTCTGTCTTCCCGATGGAGACACATTCATACACAGTACTATGAGCATAGTATTGTCTCTGTAATTAAGATATTAAAGAGATTTGTCTATAGTTTTATGAAGGTAGCTTATTAAATCATAAATACAGCCCTTCATCCTCCAAAACACTTGAGTTTCAGTTGTGAACAAGACTAGAACCAAGTTACGCTTTCCTGTGCTTTGCAGGATGTGACCTAAACACAGATAGTTCTTGGATTCCAGGTAACCCTCAGCATCAGCTTTCTCTTTCCCAGGCTGTATTGCCCTTTCATTTCAAACCAGCACCCAGGCTGGCTTCAGCAGCTCAGTGATGCAATGAGGCTGATTTTAGCCCTTAGGGAATAACTTTAGCAGGTTGACTTAGGCCATCTGATATGGAAAAGATTCTCAAGCGTTGGCGTGTCACAGTTCCTAAAATATTAAGTCACTGAAAATGCCTACGTAAACAGTGTCTGAAGGAGGGAATCAGAACTTCTGGCTCCAGCATCGCTTCCCTTTGCTTCTTCAGCCTCCAACTGCATATTTTCCGCTTCCCTTTGCTTCTTCAGCCTCCAACTGCATATTTTCCCCTTCCCTTTCCTTCTTCATCTCTTCCCTTGTGATAAGGAGGCCTACCTTCATCAGAGAACCTGTTTGACAAGGGTAATGCCATTGGGCACCTACTAAATGGTGTACACTTACCATGTGTGATTGTCACTTTATGGAGATAAGCCCTTCCTTTCCTAATCCTAAAAGCCATTATGAATTTTTGGCTGTAAATAGGAATCCTGCTGAAAACACCAAATCTTTCTTCTGTTGTGGAGGATGTAGGATGTGAGCAGAATCAGCGGCATTTTGTCCATGCTCTCTTCCCAGTGTGGTATAAAAACTAAAGCATGAGGTCATTCTTTACATCTCTCTCCACCCTTGTTTTCATTTCCTGAGACTGCCAACAAGAAATCACTTTATGCCAGAGAGAGGGAGGTATTTGGCTTGTCTGCTGCTGCTTAGCTGATGTATTTTCAATGTTACATTGGCCTTTTCCACGGGTGATGTCGCAGTTGATTGCTTGAGAACAGCCAAAGTACAAATATGGGCTATGAGGGGTTTAATGACAAATTCTGAGTGCAGAACGTGTGTAGGCTGTGGTATTTGAGGTACTTTTGGAGACTGCATGCAATCAGTACGTATCACTGTGTACAGTGAAGAGACAGTGTTAGCAGGAACACATCTTTCACAGAGCAGGATTTGCAGGTGTGCAATTGATGCGGTGTCAACCTCTTTTTGTTGATGATATTTTGCCCTCTGGAAAGAAATCACTTTATTTTCTCTATCAAACTATCTATTTTTTATATATCTAACACTTATTTTCTCTATCAAAGACTCTTTTGAGTTATTAGCAAGCCTATAGGTTTGTGGATCTCAGAATGGCCAAGTTGACTTCATCCCTTTTGGTTTCACCTCTTCTTTTCCAGATGCTAACTAGTTCAGGCCGCAAGAGAAGCAGTTCAAGATGGTTGCTCACTACCAACTTGCGTGATTCCTTTGATCATCTGTGATACCAATTCCTGAAATACATTCTCAGAATGTATTTTGTGTATCTCTAAGAAACTTGGATTTTGGCATTTCCTTACATATCTTCGATTCCTTCAGGCAAATGTTGTCATGGTAGTTTCCTACAGACTGCATTGTGCTCTAGTCTGTGTGCTTTGCTATTAGCACTTCTGATTTATCTCCTAGTTTCTCTGTGAGTACAGCTCACATCATCTCTTCTGGTGCGTGGAACACATCTATTTTTACAGGCCACTTGGAATATTGTCTCCAGAAATTTGCATGCTCCTTTGATTCCAATTTAGCCGAATCCAAGTGCTTAGGTACCTGGATATGTGCAGAAGGTAAGATGATATGGTGGGCAGCAAATCAATGTTCAGGTGTGTGGAGAGCTTCTGGGAACACAGAGTTGGATTCTGCCTTTAACAAGCAACTCTACCTTGACCAGACTTTTCAGTTACAAAGATAGTGCTTTGGTATTAGCAACTTAAAAATCACCAAAGTAAAAGGGCCATATTAACCAATCCTGTGATTTGTACATATGAAATCATGATAGGAAACCACAAAGCTGCCAAACTATTGCTGTATGGCTCAACCAACCACAGGGAAAACATCTGTTAGGTGCCCTCTCCTCTTCCACACCCTTCCCTATGGGCAAGAACATGGTTTTGTTCTGCGTGTATTGAATCATCCAGTTGTTGTACGTACCTTGTAATGTCATTCTCAGACATGTTAAGACAAGATTTAGCCTTCAATAACAGTTGGCACAGAACACATCCTCCTTTTATGATTTGAATTGAACCAAACTACGAAATCGTTGTGTTGGTATAACAATGCATTTTGTTAAAACAGTCTTTATATGCAGTCTGGAATGACAAATACCAGGACATGTTTGTCATCATAAGGAGAAACAGAGCGAAAATGAGTGAAGACAAAAAGAGGGTTATCCTATGAAGCTGTAATGCTCTGTGATGCAGAAGGGCTGATGGACCTGGGGGGTTCAGATGGAGAAGAGAAGGCTCAGGGGGACCTGATGGCTCCCTACAACTGCCTGACAGGAGGAT
>WYDI02031410.1:1200-32195 GCA_009867235.2 Psittacus erithacus
TGGATATAAAAGAAAAGGAACAGGGGGGATAGGAAAGTGCAGCAAGAAACAGAGCACTAAAGTTTAATGCATGATTGGAAGAAAAAAAATAATAAAAATAAAGTGTTGGGTGATGTCAAGGAAAATAATCACCAAATCTGTTTATTTTCTTCAGGTATTTCTCAAATTTAGAGATTTGTCATGAAAATGATTGCTCATCAAACAATCCTAGCATCCCAAGATTTTATTTCATGTTTTCAAGTGTTCAAGCATGCATATTAACTTGTCAGTGTGGCACTAGGAATTTTTATGATGTTTTTCTGCCTTCCTTTCATTGCCAAATTCAGTACTTAAGCCAGAGTGGAAGCAAGGCAGCCGTGCCACCCCGTCCCCCAGCACAGGGGAGGAAGGGACAGCAGGACAGCACAGTCACCACAAAGCAAATCAACGTCTAATCACAGCAAGTTCCATCCTGTGCTCCTCTGCAGCGATGAAGGGTGAAAGAGAACAGACAAATGTAAGATCTAATCCTGTTATGAGACAGTTGACAATAATGGGTATTTCTGCAGCCTAGCAGTCTAGGGCATCACTGGGAAATGGATGTTGCAAAAGCAGTATGGTGCTTCAGATTAAATAAGTGCCCATCTTGATGGCTCTCATGTTTCGTTACAAGTAAAAATTAACTTGTGGTACTGGTGACTAGTGTTTGTCTGATGTGAAGCTCAACTTCATTCAGTTTCTGTCTGTTATTTTAAAAACTCAGTCTATGGACAAATGATGCAAGAACCTGAAGTCGCTATAGATGTAAGTGATGATAATAGCAATCTAGTGAGGATGGTAAAATTGAGAAAATGTAATTGTACAACTGTGTAAGAACCAACAGCAAGACAAAAGTTCAACACAATGCAGGTATTTCCAAAAACTTGCAGGGAAAGGGACAAATATGATGATTTTTACCGAAAGAAACCCTCAGTGGATTCAGATCATCCCACTAAGCAGAAAAAGCACATAAGAAGAGTCAACTGAAGTGGACAGGGAGGGCGAAGAGCCGTGACAGAAAATGGACATATCCACTGAAGTGAGGTTTGCACAGAGCAAGAGAGCAGCAAAACGCTACCCAAGCTGGGCAAATTTTGCACAGATGGGGGGGAGAAAGAAAGAAAACCAACCACCAAACATGGGATGAAAATAAGGCAAAGACTAAAAAACAAAGAGGTCAGAAATAAAAAGTATGTCTTGAGTACGATATTTCTACACAGTTCACTTCTGTTCTTTCACAAGAAAAAGAAAAAATATATACTCAAACATCTACAGGTTTAAGCAATTAAAAGTGCAGAAGAAAATAAATGTCAGGTCTTGGCAAGGATCACATTACTCTTATAAAATACAAATGAGCCTGTCTTACAAGTGTTAGAATTGGAAATTTATCAAAGCACCTTCCTGAGATGTTTGATGTATTGAAGGCAATGGAGATGTCACATCACAACTAAAGACTCCCGGAAACTAAGAACTACCCATGGCCAAAACCTGCATTTGCGGCAAGGAATTTTGAGGAGTGGAGGAGGGAATTAAGGAAGTGATAAGAATAGGATGAAGTGAGCTATCCCAATGATGCTAGTGAGACTATGTATAGAATAAGCACATGCCACTATAAATACAGACTGCACAATCCACCCCCAAGTATCTACACATCAAGAAACCTCTAGAAACATCCAAAGAATTCTAGTTTCACCTTTTATATGGACTACTGGGAACCATTTTGGTAGATTTATGTTGAAAGGCTGGAGCAAGTTCAAAAAAACCACCAAAATCAAAAAGCCACAGCAAAACCAAGACTACCAAACTGATGTGTGAATAAAGAGGAGAATAGCCAAGCATTCCAAGCTTACCGAAGATGCAAGTAATGAGGATTCTTACAGCTTACGAATTTCTGAAGAATGTAAGCACTGAGAAGAGATAGTAATTAGTCAGGACAAAATGAGCTTAACTTCAAATAATGCAGAAGAAACACAACTGCAAAACAGTAACGGTATCAGGAAATGCTTTCTGAGATAAAACAGTTCTTTTAAAGCATAGAACACCCTCTATAGATGTTAGATTACACATTAGATCATCTTACATGGTAAGTATAGTCATGATCCTAACTAGATGGCTGCAGACACAGGGGTCAACCAAAGAGCCTTTGACTGTTCTTTGGATGATGATGCCTTGTATTCCAACCCAAACGGCACAAAAGGTTTTGTATGGGCGTAGAAGTGTATTGAGTACTTATGGCTATTCACTTAAATGAGAATTCTGGCATGATCACAGCTAATAAACATGCTATTTCTGAGCCTCCGAAGTGATATTACGATTCCGATAGACCATACGGTTTCAGTGTATTTATACTGCAATAAGCTCCTTAGAGCCTTTTTGCCTTTAAGCTGTGACTAGGGTTTAGCTGGGGCAGGTTTCAGTGGTGAAGGTTTACAAGGACAACTGCAGTGGAACCCATGGTCATAACACCACCGTGAGCTGCACATCCCACACCAAGTTTCACCACAGCCAAATTTAAGGAAGCGCTTCCTCAATTTAAGTCTGCTTTCCCAATCCCAATACCCAAATCAGTAATTAAAAGTTGGTGTTAATTAGCAATGAATTAAATTCAGTGAAATTCCTTGTGTTGGAACTGTTTTGCCACCAACACAAGCAGATGCTTTCTTAGACCTCAGTATTCAATTCACTAAGACCTCATTCACTTGCTAACAGCAGTGAGCAAAATCAAGACCTTCTGTGTCATTGGGAAAGTCACAGCTGCTCTGAGTCTCACACAGGTAAAGAAAAACCATTACTAAATAACACAAAATACCACAAAGTTCTTGCACTAACATCATAACTTCTTTCACTAACATCAGTCTATTATTTAGAGGGACAACAGAACCCATTAAGAAAAGGGGCATAAAGTATTTCTTCTCTACAGGTCACTGAGATATTAGTGATAAAAAGATATTTTTTACTTCTTTTCACTCTGTTCTCATAGTTATGTCATGAGACAGAAGCACAGTCACACGAACCCTATTGTAATCCTGCCATTCAGTTGAAATGTGGCCTATTAGTAATTAATCTTCTAACCGGAGGTAACAACAGCACTCTCCACTGATAGCACTGCTCATCCTGCATTTATAGCTCACATAAGGACCCTTGACAGGGGAGAGAGAAGCAAGGGAATGTGTTAGCTACTGCGGAAAGGAGATGGAAGTTACTGACTTTGTAACCTGTAATTCACCAAAAGATTTTTCTTCATTTTTTCTGCAATTAAACACATACTTCAAGAGACAAAAGATCTATTTTGTTTTTCTCTTGATGCACACACATAATGCTCTGTTGAAAAGAGATGAGACTGTAAAGATTTCACATTTGCAGGGAAACAGTCAAAGGAACAATTTCTTGTGTGTCTCACTGATGAAGAGATGAGGAAATAATGGATGAGTCACTTTACATTATGATTCAAAATTCTTAAAATAGAAAAGAAATACACTGATTTCTGTACAGGTCGTATTCATGTAAGGGACTCTTTCTAAGAATCCAATTTGAACCTTCAAGTGCAGTCCTGCTTCTAATTCCCTACCTCCAAGAATAAATCATGGTCTCTGAATTGCAATTATACAGATTTGTTGCTGTAATTCAATTTGGCAGGTGTAAAATACAAGTGTAATTTCCCCTATCCCCCCCCCATAGCCTTCAAAGAGACACTGAACTTGAGCCATTTGATAATTTATTCCATATTTTAGCTTTCACATTTACTATGCATCAAGCTTCTGACAGATTGTTTTAGAAGGTGATTATACATGGCTCTGGTTACTCTACTAACTGATTTGAAAATGAATTCGTCTCTTGACTACAAGATGATCAGCATTATCCACCTACCTGGCCTGCAGTGACCAGGGCACTTCAAGCTCAGTATTTCTGCTGCCTGTGATGGGGATGAGGAAGAACAGGGTCTTCACATGCACAGATTTGCTCTAAGGGGACCTTCCCAAGGTTGGTCATCTGCTCAGTCCCATTTGATTAACTGGAAACTTTGTTTGCATCAACTAGCCCCCTCTTACAGAAGAGAGATTCAGCCACTCCCAAAGAGCTTTGGTCCTGCCTTCCTGTAGAATATTATTTGCTCTACTTAAATCATGAACTGTAAGAAATGAGTATGATGCCACACTACTATGTTAAATACAGGTGCAAATATAAAGAACATACGTAAAGACTATAATAAATGAAACATTGTATATGAGAAAATATGTAAATATTATTTACAATATAAAAACTAAGTATATAAACATATCAAATCCAAACAAAATCAAGCACTAAAAGCATACCATACCCATTGTACAAAAAGATGTAAAATACCTGACCAATTTCTTGGAAATACTCAAACAATGGAAGTATTTACTGCCCATCTCACAGTGCAAGAGCTCTGGGGGCTGAAGAAGATAAGTTTTATGGCTCGTTCCTTATTTTTCCCCTCTTTGCAACAATTTGAACCTCTAGTAATGCAGGAGTGCAGCACACAATGCCTTTAGAAAATGCTCAGCTTGAGTTTTTCTGGCTTCTGCACAACGTTGTGCTAATGACAACAAATCAATTCCTCAATCAGTAATGCTCCTGAATACCTTTTAAAAGCCCTTCCAGCAATGTTTAATATGAAAAAGTGCAGTCGACAAAATACTGCTGATTATGCATATGATTTGTAGAGAGTGAGAGCTAAATATGAATTAGTTCTGGACAAGTTCCGAGTCCAGCATCTTTTCAATTACAAGTTTGGTCCCTGACTACATGAACTGCATGACTCAGCTCAGGAATCCCTAAAAAGAAATCCTACATAGAGTCAATGCTTGCATCTGATTTATTTGATACTTGGAGTTGAAACAAGCGCTGTATTTTGGATCTCTGACAGATTAGGAGATCCCCAGAGAAAGTCCATTGAGACACCACTCCTGTCAGTCAGCCACCATTTGGGGCAAGGTGAGCCACGAGCACCCAGTGGTCTCACAAGGTCATGACAGTGACCTGCCTCGCTCCCCAAGGAACCTCACTACAGAAGCCTAAATTAAAAGCTGCTCTCATATAGACAAATCACAGAACCGTAACGTTGACTGAGGATGAAAGGGACATTTAGTCCTACACACTGATTAAAAGCAAAGCCAAGTAGATTGCTCAGTCAAGTTTTGAACGTCTCCAAGGATAGAGATCCCACAGTCTCTCTGGCAACCTCTCCCAGTGCTTGATCACCTTCATTTTTTAACTTAACCCTTCTTTTTTCCCGATTAGAATTTTCCGTCTCAGCTTGAGCTTGGTGCCTCCCATCACGTACTTCCAAAAGGAGTCTGGATGACCAAAAATACTCCAAGTCTGCCTGGCCTCTCAAGGCAAGAACCTGAACAAACAAGGCAGATACTGTCACTGTTACCACGACTATGCTGACAGTGACAGGCAAACTTTTGTCATGGTCTTTCTCCATTTCCTTCTCATCATTAGTCACTATAATTGCTTGCTATCATTTGCTAACTCTTCATTTTCTCTCTATGAAACAGTTTGGGTATTTTTATTTCCCTCACATACCTACCTGCAGTTCCCCTACAAATACCAGCACACTGGAAAACTCCACTCTTCTTCTTTCCTTCTCAGCTATCTATAAAGCAGGTCCACTCTGGGCACACCCTATCACACCTGCAGTTGCCAACACAATGCTACCAGGTTCCACCAGATTTTTGCTAATTACATTGCCCTAACACTTCCATACCCATGAGCACTCAAAGGTGTTTCATAAAGAAACTCTCAACTATTTGTGACATCCTCTTGGTAGCAAGCTCTTCTCTTGGCTCAGCAGGCCATTAGAATCGCAACTCCATCAAACCTTGGAACTGGTCTTTTAAAGCTGTTTTAATCTCTTTCTAATCCTTAATTCTACCAGCTACCTCACACACATTTGCTTATTTGCCAAACAAACAGGTGACAGATGATTTAATGGTTCATTTGCACAGCAGAAGGCCAAGCAAATATTATCCTGATTTTTCTCCCTTGTGAAAGAGTATTTTCCTTAAAACTGTCAGAAAAATCACCATTACTACTAGAAAACTCAGCACAAAGGCCAAACACACACTTAGTCTTTGCCCACTGGGAGCAGAGAGGCAGCATGCCACCCTCCGCAGGTTCCCACATGCTGCTCTTAACCAAGAAGGAGAATTGAACCACACATGACACTGGATGACTAATGCCTGCCTTTCCTATTGCAAGTTGGGAACAGCATAAGACCTTTAAGGCTTTAAGTGAACATCTTTGTCCACGCTGTGCTCTCTTGTGATAATGCCAACTGTTTCCAATGGAGCAAGACCAAACATCTCATACCATTAAACATCTTTAAGCAAACTTCCCTAAATAATTACATACTTCAATAATGATTAGCTTGAGGGAAAAAAAAAAAGGCACATTTTGCTTTACAGATTATGCAACATAACCCTATACAGACCCAAGAGTGTCTCCATCATTAACTCCAGATAGTTTATCAAAACCCATTTTATGAAGCAGTAGCTGACATGTGGTTCTGTAACGGGTATTGTGGTCTCCTCCTGTTAAAAACATCTTCAGCATAAATTAAATACTTAGGAGCTGCAGGTATTTAAACAGATACCCTAAAAGAACAATTACATTCTGCTATGTAAATCAAGATGTAAGTGCATTTATTGAGGAGAAAAAAAAACCCAAAACACTTTATGGAAACTTAAACACAGAAAAAGCTTTTCTGTTGTTGTTGGATTTTGTTTTGTTTACAGTCTCACAGGTCTCTGCTACACAACGCAAACATCCACAGCAGGTACAAATCAGTGTATGTTATCCATAATCTGGAGAGGAAACAGCTTTCCTAGTTCAGAAAGTTACTTCGGAAAGGTGAAGAGGCAAATTCTACCAGATTTTGCACTCTAAAGGCTTAACAAAAACAACCTGACCAAGACTTGGCCAATGTAAGTATACAGCTATACACTAGTTGTGAGACACCTAGCAGCATGACTATTTGAGTTGAGCTAGGTCCCAGAGGAAGTAGCCAGATCACTTGCTATTTGGGAAAAAAAAGAGTCTCTAAAAATATAATTTTCACACACACAAAAAGAGTCATTTAAAGAAATGCAAATCAGCACGGTCAAACAAAGGCCTGAGTCAGAAATCATCGCTACCAACCAAGAATATTGATGAGATACTACAAGAGAAAAACCTCTCTCAGTTCCTCAAACCAAATCTAAACATTTTCCAAGACATTTCAAGAATTTTAAGTTAAAAGCCTGTTCTTTATCATCTGCAGTGAGGAAAGCAATGTCAGGCGGAAGATCCAGAGATTAGTCTCCAGGCCTCATTTGAGGATTTGCTCTTACAGCTTGCGGGGGGGAAGAATTTGCGTTCCCTTTATGTGGATAACTACCACCATCTAAAATTCCATATTGAAAATATTTAGAAATTTACAATTGGAACTAATTAAAAAAATAGGGTTCCATAGAAACTGATGTTCACACACAATTCAGATGGCTCAGAAGGAAGGGAATTGTTAACATATTTTAGCAAAATAAATTAATTACACTATGAGTTCAAAATTCCAGTTTCCCCATACCTTTCTTACCTCTATTGAAGAAAGAAGGTTGAACATGACAAATATTGTGCCTTGTTGTGAGCAAATGTTGGTTTGTTTACTTTGGGGGGTTTTAAGCAACATTAAGTCACAGCTTATCATAGAACAGCTTCTCAAGAATGCTGGAGGAAAAGCATTTGTTCTCACTCCAAAAAGGCATGCAAAAATGAAAGGGTTTGACTACTATTTATTTCTACGGGATTGGCCAGATAGATACAGTAAATTAGGAAAGCTGCCTCCCTCTCCTGTGTTTACATCTGAATCACAAGAGAGCAAACAAAAAAAAATCAACTCACTTTGCACCACCACCAGGCAGTGTTAAAGAATCTATACTATAAATAAGGCCACCTTCATTGTTATGTGTTAAGATATTCAATAGAAAATGCTCTGGATTGATTTTGTGGGATTATCTTAGCCCACCCCTACATCTCAAGATGCAATCTACTGAATAGCTTTGATTTTTTTCAGGTATTAATTTCTCCCATTGGCATGCCTAAGTCCTATTCAAAACCAGAAATATTTTCATTGTCACCAGTTAGGGGCATCCAAGCTCTTGCAGCTACTTAGCCAAGGTCTACTTGAAAAATCCAACAGGCTGAATTAAAAGGCCTCTGCTTAGTGTCCTTTCAATGATTCTATGCAGCGCTCCTCACAATTAACTAACTTTTCAGCAGTGAATCCCTGGCGGTGGGTAGGTCAGAAAAATCCACAGCCGGCAGGAAAGGTGAGACTTTCCTGCAGCCTGCACCTAGAGGATTAGTAACTTTAATGAATCCAAAAACACGCGTGGTTTTGCAAATACAGAAGCCAGCTTGCTGGTGTTCCAGTTAGCAACGTGTTAAAACAACATGTTAGCAACACTTGTTTTCCAGTTTGTGCAACATGTTGAAATTAATATTGTATCTCTGAGCCAAGAGATTGCTACTGATATTTGCATCTGAAAATATTCAAGGCAAAGGCTCTCCTCAGACTTACTCTTGATCTGAAAAAACTAAACAAGTGTACTAATTTAACCATACTAATAGTCTAATTACATTCAACAGAATACCAATGCGTTTGAAGCTTACCATGCATGTAATAAGCTTTTACAGTACAAAAGACTACCTAAGCAGTGGCTCCAAATCAGAAGCTGCCCCACTTTAAAGCTGCTGCACATGGGACTCTGGATCCTACTATTTTTTGGACCAGATGATGCATTTACGGGGAGCCTGATGGACATGGGAGCACCGCATCCCAGCGTAACAGACCTGCAACCTCTCATAGCTGCTTTAGAAATGCACTTTAAATGATCAGTCTCCTGCTTGCTCAGCCCACTTCAGTGACCCTGCTAATGATGCTTTGAATCAGTATGACTACCAATAGCTTTATAAAAAAAATAAATTTGAAAAAAAGGTGCAGAGTTGGCACAAACAAACCCTAAAAGTAGAATACAGGGATGATTTTCTTGCTATTTCCATTTTACCAAATTATTCTGTCACCTTCTGAGCGATTGGCTTTCAATCATGATTTAAATGACACAGATTAACTATTCAAAATAAATTAGGTAGAATTTGTTTTGTCATTTTAATGAGTCAGAGCTGTTTGGCTTCTCTTACAGAAAGGACATGAATATTTTCAAGTTCCCAACTCAGGTCACAAGCACGCTGAAATGTCAAAGACATCAGCAGATCCATGGGGGACAAAACACTGGTAACAGTAACAGGTGATTTTTATCCCTTAACCAATAGAACTCTAGCCTAACAACTCTACCCTAAAGATTCTGCAATGCTAAAGATGAAAAACAATTCGCTGCAATAGTTTCATTAAATTTGGTGTGTATAAGATATCATTTAAAAGTTACCCTCAGCTACTGGCAATATACGATAAGGCAAATAGAATTGTGGCACCTGCTTTTACCTGTATTTAAAATAAACCTATGATAAATGCTATTTATTTTACATATGTATTAGATGGCTGGAAATCAGCAGACATTTCCACTTGATCATGCAGAAGTACGGCAGCTTCAGTATTATTCATCAGGAAGACAGTTTTTTCAGGTAGTTTAATGCTTTCTTACTGCAGTAAGGTATGGATGTTTGTGACAGAGGTTCTCATAAAACAGATTTTTATGTCCACTACAACATATTTACTATAATTGATCTGGAAATACAAAAATATTCTTTAAAATGTAAAAGAACTAGACAGCAGACACTCTGAACAAGAGATGGCATTTTCAGCAGACACTACTGTATCAGTATCTGAACCCCATGGAGTTTTATAAAAGCAGAACTAAGCTCTAGGACTCCTAAAAGAAGTTGTCTTCATTAACATGTATATGGACACATATGCATATAAATAAAAATTGAAAGCAGTTTTGTTCAATAAACCAAAGAGACAAGATTGCTGATGGCACAACCAACTGAATTATTAAAAGATGGTCGAAATGGACATCCAACAGCTTTTTAGATGGAACCTATACCTCCACTGTATTTTAAAGGTCAACACGCACTCCTTGCACCCATATCCAAGGTGACTGGGAGGCATGAAGCTGCACTACATGGGCAGTAGCCATCTGAAGTTCACATAACCTTCCTCTCTCAGCAGGGCTTATCACACTGAGTTCAGAGTCTGATGGCAGTTTGAGATAATTTGTGCATGACTCCCTTGGAGCTGAGGACTATTTTAATTCTATCCCTGAAGTAAGTTCTCTGTGTGCATATTTGTAACCAAAGCATAAACCTGTATATGTTTATATGCATATACAGCAGTTATTGTTATACACAATAATAGACTTCTGTGTTTGGTACATTTGAAACTACAGCCCTTTAACTAACTCCTTACCAGGAAATTTTTTATGTTACCTACTTTCTATCAGTATCAAGACAACACTTAGAATTACAGTAGTAATTTATAGCGTACAGAGGTCTAAACTTTCCACTGACCTCCTTGGGCATGTAATAGGATCTTACTCATTCTGGTCACCAGTGGAGAAAATGTACTGTTCCAATCAATAGAAGTGAATGAGCCCTACAGGGCCAGTTCTCCATCACTGTAAATTGCGATGGGAACAGATACAGAGCCATTTACACAAGTGGGATATCTTTGGGTGAAATAGCAGATACCCAGTCACCACCCATGTACCAGCTACTCAGAAGACCAAGCAGTCAGTTATCTTGCTGAGCAACCTGAAATCGTACACATAACTAGGATGATGCCTTAAAAAGGTTTGGTTTATATCCTGAAAGAAATTTTCAGGATTTAGAAAATCCCCTGTCACTGTGACTCCAAACAACCGATTTCACCCTCCAGAGAGCTGTTTTTTCCATATGTTTCAATACTTCTTGAAATCATACGCTGCCAGACAGCAGCCACAACAAAGAATTACAGAGAAAGACTGGTGTAATTTGACATTAATAACATAAGGCATAAAAAAATAACATAGTAACTGCATGAAAACTTCAGGAGAAGCATGGAAAAGAGAAAGAGTTCGGAGCAAACAGATTTCTATAAACCGCTACTGCTAAAAAGAACAGTCTCAGGAAAAGTTTCAAAGTCATCAAGTATGAGCACTGACAAGAAATGGCCAAGCCACCAGGCCTATATTAGTTCATTAAAACACCCAGGTATAAACAATACTACACAAAAATGCAGAAAGAGCATCAGAAATTTGCAACATCATTGTGCAGTACTGACCCACGTGTCAAGTTTTGAGCTTCCTATTCATAAAACATCACCAAGCAAAGACCAGAGAGCAAGTTGGTTCACTTGGACAGCTCTCCACCGAGAGAAAGCCCCTTTCAAAGAGCTGACACAGAGCACTCCAGCAGTAGGTTAGCTACTGTTTTGACATCACAGATATTTGAAAGATATCCAGACAGAAGAAACTCTAGCGGGAGAGAGCAAAGCTTTCTCCAACAGCCCAAATACCACCAACTTCTTTTAACCAAACCGCTGCATTTTCTGAAGGAATTTTAAGTTTGCATGCCATTCTTCCACACGAGTTGAGCCTGCTTCCCCACCAGCTCATCATTCAGGCTTATTTTCCTGGTAAGAAGCAGCAGGTTACAACTGTGTAATGACACCCACACTGAACAGCTATGAGGTGGGCCTGGGGAAGTGCACGTACTGCGCACTGTGCAAAGCTGTGCCATCAGATGCCCAGAAGTGCTTGTAGATACACATTCATTCATTCATTTTTTGCATCATTTCTCTGAAACTTCATAAAGCTTTAAATGACTAATGCAGTGTGAACCAGGACACTGGCTGAGGATGAACATGTAAGGATTACCAGCAGGAACAAACATTCCCAGCAAAGTGTTTCTCTCTGACCTCTGTTGGAAAGCAGGGCAAAAAAGATGAGTGAATACTGCACCACCCCTGAGTGAGACAGCAGCCAAAAGCTCTAAGGACTTTACTCCCCTGAAACCTAAACAGAGCCGGGTTTCAGGTTCGAAGATAGGCTATGTGAAATCATCTTGAAACCGTTAAGTTCATCACTGGACCAGGACCAGCACTTTCCTGTTTGCTGTGAAAGTCTACTGCAGTGTCTACAGTCATCTATCTGTCTAGATGGAGCGTGGTGGCAGAACTCTTTAAGAGAAGTAAAGCTTAACAAAAGTATAAGTTTTGCACAGAAGCAATTCCATACAATACAAGCAGAGGCTGTTTTCAGGTTCTTCTCAGTTTAGGTGGAAGCAGTGATTTTAGAAAGCTTGGAGCACAGATAAAGACAGACTGAAACCTCTACAGGAAAACAGGAAGATATATACAAGTCAGAACAGCTCCAAATTTTCTTGGGGTTTAGGTTTACAAATTACTGCTTCTCCTAGTCTTATTCTAGGATGGAACAAGCCAAGTACACATTAAAAGGCTGTGTTCTCATGAGAATATCTGAAGTCATATTCTACTTTGTATTAACAAAGGTTTTAATCTTTTCAGGTCTAAAAGCCTATTTAGAGTGAAAGCGACCAATCCTCTGACACGATGCAACATTTGATTTTCCCATGGAAGCTGGCATTTTGGTGCCTCAGAATTATTAGTCAGAACTAACCCATCACCCTGTATCGCAAGTTAATGGTACATTCACCTCCTTTAAATTAAAAAAAGAAAACCCACTCAAACATGAATTAAAGTCTTGATGTCTGCATCTATCCTGCTTATTTCACAGGAAAAGATTTCACTCTGCTGTCCACACAGTCAACACCAAGAACTCTCTTTTTAACCCAGCAAAAACTTCTGAGAGTTAACGTTGCTCACTGCCCTCAGCAAAAGCCTTTAAAGGTTTCTCATGGCAAACCCATGACCAACGCCTGCTTTTACCCCATGGAGGAGCAGGGTTGAGTTAAGCTGATTTTCACAGTAAGAGCATTTCAAAGCCTACACCATACATCCATTTGAATTTTAAGTTAAGGCCAATATTTCCCCAACATATTTTGGCCACTAATGTTTTAACCAGTAAATAAACCAGTCAGGAATGTTGGGAATAGAGAGCTGCCTTTTTTTTTTTTAAACCCAAGAGGAAAAAAATTAAAAAAGCAAAAGTAAAATGCTATTGAAGAAGAATCAATTATGAACTGCAAGACAGTACACAGTCCAAAAGTTGCATCAGAGTACCCTCAGTCCTGCCAAATGCATCTTTACTGAAACTGTTCAGCAGAAGGGAGGTGATGTATCATGCTATTATTTGAAGTGTACCAAATATTGCTATCATAGTTCTTGGGTTTGCTACTGTAACAGTGAAATATCACATGCATATTGCCATCTCATGGATACTACAAATACTTGTCTAAGATTCCAAGAACACCCTTCTTCCTAACAGGAAAATATGCAGAATCCACAGCAAATAAAACTGTGGTTAAGATTCACAAAGTGAAAGCAGGAACTTTACATTAGAAAGAGATAAAAAAAAAAATCTGCCTCATATTCTCCTGTAGTTACTATTTTTATGACTTGGCTCAGACTTGCTTTAATCTCTTTATTTAGGGAGAAACTGCAAGGTTGCCAGCTCTAGCAAATGTTAAGTACTTTGGCAATTCCCCATCAATATAGGTCGCGCATTCGAGGGAACAAGGATGCGGTGCATAAGTTCTGCTCCATCTCCTCCAAAGGGGATTTCGTAATAAGACAGTGGTGGGAGAGGGAGCGATAAACAAGGGGGCTAAAACCCCTCTTTCAGCTCCGCTGTCCATACATCTGTCCACGCTTTGCTGTGTCGTGATTGGAGTGTCGGAAGATGCAGCTTGCCCAGCCGACTGTCACCCTACATCCCTCCTATCTGATCAGCCAAGAAAGCACATGTACCGCCGATACTACTGCATCCTAACTCTTCCATTCAGGCTCAGTAATAGCAGAGAAGCAAGTCCAAGCAAGTCAGCAAAAATTCATAGAAAACCCAGCAGATGTAGATGAAAGTATGGGGTGTATATGTATATAGGAACAGTTTTGATAGCCTATGCAGAGTAATTAACCACACCGACTAAACCCGTCAATTAGCTCCAAACCCAGAGCTCTGCCTTTAAAAAACTTAGCAGCCAACAAACACAAAGGTACGTACGAACGTATGCTGCCTCCGACGCTATCCTCTAGCAACTGAACACCCTACCCAAACAGCTCAGACCCCAATTAACCAAGTTGCGGTGCCTTTCCGCACTTCGCCAAGCTGTCCTCGGCCCCGGAGGTGACCCTGGGACACCACCACCACCGCCGCCGCCGAGGGGCTCCCGCTTCCCGCCGGCCTCGCCTCAGGCGAGGAGGGGCTTTGGGCTTCCCCATCGCAGCCTCGCCGCGACCAGCCAGCTTGGGAAGAACGGGCAAGCACGTCCCGGACCGCGGCACAGCGAGCCCGGCCGGCGGGAGCCAAAGGCATCGCATCTCCGCGGAGGCAGAGGCGCCGGCTGCTGCCCGCGGCGCCCGCCACGCACCCGCAGCGGCGGCTTTCAGTTAGCGGAGACGCAGCTGGGAAAAGGAGGGAAAGGAGGGGAGGGAAGGAATCAAGAGAAGCCATTACCAGAGTTTTGTTTCCGTTCTTGCTAAGGGGGCCTCGGAAAACTCCCTTGATGTTGCGAAAGTGCCCGTTGCTGAGATGCGCGGAGCTGATGACAATGTAGTAGCACTCCATGGAGCCGCGGATGGGGCCGGGGCCGCCTCCCCGCCGCCCGCGGGTTGCTCAGGCCGGCCTCCCTCGGCTCGGCTTGGCGGGGCGGGGAGGGCCGGGGCCGGCGGCATGTGCCGGTGTGTGTGAGAGGAGGGGTGTGCGGCCCCTCCGGCGCGGAGCGGGCTGCCGGGGGAGGAGGAGCGGGGCGGGCGCGGCGGAGCCGTCTCAGCTGCCGCCTCTGCCGGGCACAGCGCTGTTATAGCGAGCTGCCTTGCCGGTCGGCTGCACCGAGCCAATGGCAGGGAGCCACTGGGCTGATACCGAGAGCTGTCAGAAGAGGACATCTGTCACACGCCGCCTTCACCGCCACCCACAGCCTCCGCTGCCCCCGCCGCGGCCGGGCCGGCTGCAGGGAAAGGCGGAGGGACGACCACGGGGGTGGGGGGCAGACCGGTCACCCCGACAGGCGCTACAGCCCCGCATGGGGGGTGTGCCCGGGGTCCCTCTTCCCACCGAGGGCGCGGGAGTGCGGGTCCTCAGGGGTTTGGGGTTGCTGCGAAAGCCCGGGGCTGCACCCCTCCCAGCCCAAAGCTCCGGCCCCTCCTCCTCCCCCGCGTAGCCTCCGCGCCCCGTCACCGCACCCTATTTTATTATATATATATATATTTCTTTTAACGCCTAACCCAGCGGGCACCTTAACCTTCCCATGGCGGAGTAGCCTCCGTCCCCCCCCGCCCCGCTTCCCGGCCCGGCTCGGCAGCAGAACACGGATCGCCGCCGCCGTCCCTGCTCGCCGCTTTCGGCTGTTTCGGCCCGTAACTGGGTGAAACGGGCCATTCCTCAACGCCGCCGAGGGCGAGCTCCGTACCGCCCTTCGCTGCGCTGCCGCCGGTACGGAAGCTCCGCATCCCGCCGCCGCCCCTCCCCGCTGGCTGTCTTGAAAACCGGGAGCGTGCTGGCAAAACTTCTGGGTCACGGCGGGTTTGGGGTGAGGAGGGGAGGGGAGTCGCTGAGAAAACCTGCGGCTGCATCCCTCCAGGTGCCTGCCGCCGCTTACCCACCGACCGAGCGCGGGGCCGAGCACCGAGCGGGCACCGACCGGCTCCCGCTGTTACTCACGGCTTCCCCGGCCTCGCAGGGCCTCGGCGGCCGCGGGGAAAACGGGAATCACCGGCTGTTTGCTGCAGGCTCCGGCGCTGCGCTGCGGTCCTCGCCCTCAGCCTTAATGTGAAATGTACTCTCTCCGTTTTATGAAGCCCAGAGCAAAGTGGGGGATGAAAACCATTAGATACATCAGCATAAGGCAACTGTAATACACAGCGTACCCCTTCCCCATCGTAAGTGTTCCTTTCTCTTTGCAGCATGCAAACCAGAACTTGCTGTCAGAGCCAGAATTTGTCAAAGACGTGTTTAACAAAGATGCTCAAGTCCCTTCCCCCACACACACCAAGAGACCTACGATTTTCAGCTTTATCACATAAGACTTGAAACACTGTGCTGGCTCGCCTTCCAGCCTGCTTTACCTTTATTCTCGATTGTTAAAATCAAGATTTATGGGGAGAAATTCCAGTGCCAAAAGAGCCCAGAATCATGATGTAACAGCTGAAAATGTCACTTAGTCAGCATGTACTAATACCACAACCCAAACAGCTTGTCCCCCACAACAAAGAAACCACTTCCAGAAAATGGGGGGGGGAGGGGAAGGGGGAAGTGAGGAGGGAAGGAAAACACTTCCCTAGAAGAAATCCTTGTCTTTGCGTTTGTATCCTTGATGAAGGAAGCCCCAATTCATGAGAGGTGCCTTCCTCTGATACGCATCTTCTACTGCTACTTCCCTTGGTAGACAGAGAATAGTAAATTTTGACAGCTGTCACTCATCCTTCAGCATTTTCAGCACTTCCAAAGGAATCATGGAAATGGAAGAAGTGAAAAGTTTTGACAGCTGTAAGACACAGGTGAGAGATGGGAATTTGCTGCAGCTTGTTACAGCGAAAAGAAAAAAAAAGAAAAGAACATCTTTTTCCACCTTATAAATACATTACTGGTATGTGAGGACCCTTCTGCCTGGGAGTGAAAATCTTCACAGGCCATCTGCTCCACACATCCACCATTTCAAAGAATTGGACCATTTCCCTCTGAAATCCATGCACTGGCCACTTAAATACACACTGCTGGCACATTTAATTACACCGGCTGCAGCAATAGGTAGACCCTTTCATGCTGTATGGCTGCTCTCTGGCCTGGCATGCTCCTGTGGGAGTCCAAGGACTTGGGAAATGCCTTGTAGCAACAGAGAAATAATCCACTTCTGTAGCTCAAGTTTGAAAGAATAAACATGCTTTGTAACAAATGAGAGTGCCCAAAATGGCTTTAGGAGTTGGTATAGCTTCTGCTAATTAAAGTTGTTGTCCTCTATTAACAGAGGGGAAAAAAAAATTACTAAAGACCACTTGATTCTGCCAAAGCACTCTATAGAGAAATGAGAAGTTGTACCAAACAACACCTAATAAGAAAAACATACATTTTGTACTCCTACTTATTCTAGTTGGCCTCTTTTATTACTTTTTGGCTGCTTCTCTGATTCTTTGCTATGTCCAGTTTTTCTTGTATGTCTTCCTTTAATCCTTCACTGTACTTTTCCTGCCTCATTCTGTTTCTCTATTGGGATCACACAGGCTCAAGATGCTGCTTCCTTCTCAAATCTTGTTTTGTTTTGGTTTAAATCTTAATAAACTGCTAATTCCATCAGTCCCTCACCCCATGGCTCCTACATACCACCAGTCTTACCCATTTCTGTCTCCGTCTTGTTCCCCTGTGTAAGTATCTGGGGTTTGAGCTGTGCATACTGCTATTTATTCACATTTCTGCCATAAAATAATAACCAGTGCTACTGATTTACTCATTCTCTTATTCTCCCAGGTACTTACTATTTAGAAAAATCTTCAAGGAGCTGTTCCTGTATAAAACTGCAGATACCAACTCAAGAAACAGGCTACGGATCTGAAAGACTTCCTGGAAAACTTGGGAACTAGAAACCAGTGAACAAATTACACACTCTCATACATTATACTGCTTTTCTGCCTGTGACAATACTCAGAATTCTGCATTGTAATATTTAATAATATTTATAATTCAAGAAATTGTCCTGGTATAATCCAGAAGAAATATTCAAAAGTATAAACAGTGACCTTTTGGTTAACAGTCATTGAAGCATGGCACAGAGTATGCGTGTGCATGTTCCCTGAGAAATCATTTGCTCACTACTGAAACGCACTCATCAGCAACAGAAAGAAATATCTGTGCTGTAAGTCACAAGAAACTCAATGCTGCTCCCATAACATTTCTTATTGAATTCAATGAAATTCAGTTTATCCTTGAATATCTCCCTGTAAGTAATCTGCTGTGAGACACACCTTTTTACCATTTCCTGCACTTTCAGTCTCCTTTTATTGCTCTATCTCCCCCCCCCTTTCCTTTTCACTTAGCCTTAGGTGTTTTTCAGATATCTGTCATCCTTGCATTGTGTGGAAGGAAAAAGAGAGTATCCTGTACCATTTAAGTGTAATATACATTATAACACTATATTACAACTGCATTCATTCATCAGCTATGGGGGTGGTGCAGCTAGAGAAAAGGAAAGTGGGACACTCTGGTAGCCTAGTTCCTCAGCACATCCTTCACTGTATGTGAAGAGCATCCGAGTGGGTTCCTTATTTCAGCATATGAGCCAAGTGGAGCGCTGGTATCACAAAAGCCAGGGAGAGGCAATAGTGACTTAAAGCCCCATGGCAGGCAGTCAAATCTTGGCCTGTACCCTGAAGTCCTCCAAAGTCACAGGAAGAGAACTGCAAAGACAAACTAGTATTTCTGCTTGATCCCAAAAGTAGCATCAAGGATTTATAAAACACTATATATTTTTTTTTTCTTTTCTTTGCTCTTTCAGCCTTCCAAAGCACATAATTTTATACCCCTGGTCTCGCACAGCAGCTCCAGGACGAAGCCGTATGGCAAAAATTGCCTCCTCCCTCTTTTCAGATATCCACATAGCATCTATACCTAGCTCTGTATAAATTCATGCAGGTACAAGATGCAAACACCTCTCCATCCCTTCTCTTCCAAATAAACAATACTACCACTTTAGGGTACTATTGGGAAAAAACCCTTTCTGTTGTTATTGATTGGGAAAAAACCCTTTCTGTTGTTACTGAATCAAATACTTTGTTCTTTCTATCTTCCTTTCTTAATGTCTCTGCTGTAGCATTTCCCCAGCAGCTCATGTGTGCTCCTTTTTTATTTTTTTTTACCTTCCCTAACAAAAAAAAACAAATGCCTATTTCAAACCCTGAAAACACAATTCACTCTATGTTAAACACTCTCTTCTGAGCAAATCCTCCATCACACATGCTTGAAGAATGATTCTAAATGAAAAGCAAATGGAGCTAGCACCTGGCAAATGAATCCTGAGAACAATCTGTGATGGAATTAGTTTCCCAACATCCACTCAAACCAAACATCCCAGTCTTTTGACTGCATTGGTTTTCCAAACGTAGCAAATGAAATCAAACTATGAAAAATCATATGACAAAAAGTTGAGTCATATGATCTCACTAAGGCAATACCTCAGTTTTTCACAAGTTACTACTATAGAAAATCCTCTTCAGCTTCACTGCTATAATAATCTAGCACAACAGTGCAAAGAACAGTATTCCCAGGGACAGAGTGGAAAAACTCAGTGTAAGAAAAAACCAACAAAAAACCAAAAAAAGAATAGCCCTCCATAAATCAAGAAGCAAATGCAGAAAGGCCACAGATGGGTGCAATTCCACAGAGCCACCAACCAAAGCTCCCAAAATCCAGCAGACAGGTTACACAGCTAGCGCAGTATTGAAGCCAATGACACATTCACTCCATAAGCAATATGCAAAGAGGTTTCCAGCAGCCCTTCACTGTCTTGTATAATATATATTCTGGAAAGGCAGTTGAAGCATAAGCAGCACCCAGTTTTAGTTTTCACCAATTAGCTTTTTTTTTCTCAATTTAAACCAGTTAATACTTGTTTTGTTAAAGAATACAACACTTCAAAGATACTTAAGGAATGAAAGGCTTTTAACCAGAATAAATGAGCCATTAAAAGAAAACATGGTAAGCAAAAGAAAATTTGTGAATTAAATAGGAAAACAGTACTTTTTGACATCCAGGATCGCAGATGGGGTATGGCCATTTATCCAAAACAGATTATTTTCTTTGCAAACATCCACACAACTTTTTCCAGAATTAAAAGATCTGGAGTCTAAATAATTGATCAAAAGTCTTCACAGTCAACAGGAAGCTTCATATTCAATGGTCTTGGACCCATTTACCAAAGCAGGAGGTACTTCCATAGAAAGAAGTCCTGAACTTCCTTAACAGGAGTCGGCATTACCGCCAAGCTTTTCCACTGGGTGGTGGTAATGAGATCAAGAAGTTCAGGAGACCCGGTAACAGAGGAACTCAGAACAGTCCTTCATTCTGCCTCTTTCCATATACACATAGGTATTTTTGCGTGTGTGTGAACATAGATACCTACCTATGTGTGCATACACAACATTCAAAATGTAGTGCCACAGTAATGAAAGGATGAATAAAATAGTTTCTAAAATCTTTCAAGGGATGATAGAAAACACTTAAAGCACTTATTTTCAAAGGGCTAGCCTCCAAAATAAATTTTTAACACTATTTTCTTCTTTAGCATTCAGTTTGACACATAACTGTAAAAGCTAAAGAGAGCTGGTATGAAATTGATAACAGACCAGAAAGTAGCACTATATTATTCCTGAATAAGCCAATATAAAATTAGAGACCCACTGGGTAAAAATGTCCAATGATTAATATTTTAATACATTTCATTGAGTTCAATATATGACATGCTATTATGGCTTCCTTTTTCATGAATTCTATAAAAGCAAGTATGTGTTACTTTGAGTGTAATAGCCACAGAAAAGAATGGAAACAAAATTAAAAATTATGTGTTTACTTTCCTAATATTACACATCAGTGAGATCCAATTTTTAGAATGGCAATGTTTGGCATCACCTAAAAATCAAAGCCCTTTACAATATTTATGGTTACAACCTCTAAGTTTAAGACACCATAAATCACATCAGGCATTAATTGGTTCACTTTCACAGGGCACTTGTTCTAACAATACCAAAACACAGGAGAATATTAAGTATGTGCCGGGGAAGGGTATTTCTAACACTGTATAATACGACATGTTGCCATGTAAAATTTAGCTCATATCCCTTTACGCCACAGCTTATACAAGGAGTAGGTAATAGTTACATTTGATTATAATTGAAGAGTTCGCTTTAGCCCTTCAGCAGCAGCGAGACTGATGATGACCTTTGCCTCATCGACCCTGGTGTTAGAGCACAAAACAAGTGCTGCCAATAGCACTGCAAGGCTTCCTTGGGAAAGTGAAACGAGATGCAGAAGGCTGTTAGAACCTCCCATCTGCACTGGTTTACTGTTCTGCGCCCAATTTTATCTCTTGATTTTATCTGAATAGACTTTTATGGTTCATTTAAAATCCTTGCTGTATAGCTTAATATGATTGTAGAAATCCTTGCAAGAATATGTTTGAGCTGCATCGTCATCATGATACTAATTTTAAACCCTCACAATTATTATGAGTTATGATCTAAATACAGGTAGATACATGCACTACAGTAACAGTCCTGAAGTACTCATTGTGGTGCTCCTGAGTGGTGCTTAACACTATCAGCTTACTGCGTAAAAGGCCCCGTGTACTCATTAGAACAATTTTTTTTCCTTAATAACTAATGACTTACCAATCTGTCTGCTGTAGCAAAAGAATATAATTGCAAATAGGCACATTAAAAATACTAGCAAAATAATTTAATCCAACTTTCAAAATATTCATAACTTATGTGCTTAATTAAAGACAACCATATCAAAATAGCCATGAGCATACTATAGATCACTATCCTGAAAAAATTTCATTAGAAGAAACAAAGTCAGTATTGTTCTAAAAATAGAGAGGATTTCCAAAGCTGAGTTTATATGTTTTGGCATTTTGACAATAAATAAATGTCTACATAATTCATTTAATTAAGTAAAAACTTACTAATTAGCTCAAGCTACATAAATAATGCTAGTTTTATCCAAATGTACATTTTCTTGGGTATCTGTAAAACCTGTGTAATCAGAATATAAGGCAAAATTCTATTAATCACAATATCAAGACAGCTGCTGCAATGGGTAAGCTGAAAATCTGTGCCCAAGCAGCAACATGAGCAGTTGTTTTTTTCATCCAATTTTTTAGTTGCCCTGGAGTTATGTTGCTCCTTTTCTGCTGAACCCTGAATTAACAGTCCTTCTTGTCTCCAAGATGGGAGGATGAAGGGTTGTTACTTTTAATGACTACACATCAATTAAAATAATATGCATTCTGACCTCATTTCTTTGAGTGAGAAAAGGTCTTTCCAAGATCTTTCTGCTCTACAGCTAGGTTCACATGGCCCTTTAGACCAACAATTCCTGGTATGGAGTACATGGATAGGGCCACCAAAAATAAGCCTTCTCTAGTTTTTAAAGACGATCTTCCATTTTCTTCTCTGCATAACTATGACACGGTGCATACATATACATAAAGTTAGGAGCTTAAATTTCCACTTTCACTGTTGCTATGCACACTCCCATGTCACTTGACATAATTCCATAACTGTGTGTTACACTTTCTCCACACAAACTGGAATTTAACACAGGATATCTATTATCTGTATCTACAAACACTGAAAGTGTTACTCAAAGTAACACATATTTGCTTTTATAGAATTTCAACACTGATACCTCCTAAATAACTGACCTTAACATTGGCACTTCCATTAGAATCAATGACCGTAATGCATCTGAAATGCAAGCAGTCAGAGGATAAGAAGGTACATAATGTTTTACAAGTCAAACCAAAACTCAACTATTCCCTAGCAACTGGTGTCCTCTATAATTCCTACAGGAAAATGTATTTACTGTAAAACAAAAACATTAAAACAAACCAAAACATGCAGCAGAAAAAATGAAAAACCAAACAAAAAAAAGAAAACCCAGCTGCACTCAAATTCTTGCAACTCTGTAAGAAATAAGAAATGTTTACACCTGCTGATATGGCGTTAGCTTGAAAACAAGACAAAACCCAACCCAAACCAGCCACACAACGAAGAAACCCCAACTTTGCCTGCTTCTTTTGAAGCAGATGAGATTTGTACCTTGTATTTAAGAAGACTGAGCCTGACAGATGCATCCTCTGCCAGGATGGTCCCTCACCCCCTTGGGTTTTCTAAACTTACCACTTTCAAATATCTTCACTGCTACAGTTTTGTCAGCTTGAAATCCCCATCAATTATGTGACCTAACGCTGAAATCAAATAACCTTCAAGCTTTTTTCTTCCTCTTTACAAATACTTAGGCATTACTGCAAGACACTGAAGTCTTCATAACCCTGCTTCTTCCTTTTTCTACCTACCAGCTTTATGGTTATTACTTTAATTCTCAAACATAAATTGACTCCTTGAGCTTTCAAGTCATTTTTGTACATCTTCTCTAAATTCCCTCCATTCACTTTCCAGAGTAGAAAATTCTGTTCTAAAAGTATACTTATATCCAAATGACCACAAGCATACTCTACTTGCAGACAGATTCTATGCAAAGATCATCTCTTAAAGACAGCAATTTAAGTTCTTTGGTTGGGTGTTCATCTCCATTATGTGCTCCATGTTATTTTCAGAAAGCGAAACATGGATTAGCTCCATAATAACACCATAAAGGTTGAAAAGCAGGAGCTGTATCAAAATTGTCTCATTGAGAGGCTTTGAGAATAAAAATAACAGTCAGGGAATGTCGCTGCAAAATGAGATGGAACATAAATACACAGGGCACACACCTAACTGTAGGTCAGTGCTTCTTGATAGTCCCTTTATCTTTTTGCTTTGTACTTGTGGAGAGTCCCTAGTAAGGGCTGACACTGGTACCCCAGCCTGCCCTTGCGCCCTCCCTTATAGCGTCGCTTGTTTATAACAAGGGCTGGCAAGCCCATACTGTCTTTTATGTCATCATTGAGGTGCCTCGCATCCACAGTTTGTTTTTCTCATTGCTTTATTTTCAGTACAGTCAATTCCTTGACTGTAAGTGATGCTTCATTTTGTAAAATATGTTTTCTTGTAATTTCTCATCTGCAGGTTACTCACCCTTCATATGAGGGACTAATAAGAAAGCTGAGAGAAACCTAAATACTATTTGTATTAATTTATTAACGAGAAACCAATTTTTGCTCAATATTGCAACTGCGTATTTTGGATTTAACAGAATATTCCTCAAACTGAAGGCTAGCAGCAAAGTAAGTGGATTTGGTTAAAGCATTTTCTGATCTATGAAAACACCATGGGGAAACCAACTCCAATGGTCAAAATTGGGTCATAAAGCTGAAAAACTGTATGTGTTTCTGGTCTTTAAATTGCTACTCTACAGACTGATAAGAGACGTCACATAGAACCTTATCAGGATTTAATTTCCTAACAGAAATGAGAAAGGAATGTGCAAACCTCCTCTTACATGATCTAACATTAGATTGCAGAACATAATAAAAATATCTTAACAACAGGCGTATACCTAAGGCAGATAAAATTCCATCTCTTCTTCCTGAAGATGCCTTCTATATACAAATCCATTTAAAAATAGCATATTTCTGCTTTGCTGTGCATGACTGTCTTCTTCAGGAAATGTTTTTTGGCAAAATCTGCTCACAGTTACTGTATCTTTTTAGTGCTTCTGTAATGATCTCTCATAAAATGCTCTTAGCATATGAGATTTATGAATGAAACCTGCCAAAGTATACATAGTAAAAAATATCGTTGATAATTTTCTTTGCAATTTAATTCTTAACAGTAGTCTAACTGTATCATAAACGGTCTATACTACGAGCTACCAACACTATATCAAATATCTGTTTTGTGTTTTGTATTTTTTAAGTACATCTGTTCTGTGTCAATTTTTTCTGGGTCATTCTGCATCTTCTCAATGACTCTTGTATTCTAAAATGTATCTAAAAAATCCTATGCTCTATCAACTACAACATTATTTACAGATCAACTCAGATTTCAAAAGGGTTCTCTGTGAGCAATGTTGTCCTTTTGATCAAGAAAGTGAGCGTTTTAAGCTTATTGAATTCTGAGACTAAAATCTAAAGTCATTGTTACAACAGTCAGAATGGGATTATTTACTACTGTAAGTACACCATACTGTAACATCTGCTGTCCTCATTTACAGCACAACTAGTACCGTTAAAAGGAATAGTTTTCTATGGTCACCTTATATTTTTGTTAGGTAAATCAAAAAGGGCTAATTATTCATAAAATACAGTATTGTATGTATTCTTGAACATACTAAGGCTGGGTCTATCCTGTCTTGTTTTAAGAATTTCTGAGCCCCTCCTGCTATGCTTCCGAAAAAATTTTCACAGAAACCACTTATCTTCTATATTCATCACATTGCTTCCTAAAAATGGCTCAGAGAAGGGTTTGTTGGGGTTTCAGGGTTTTTTTCCCCCCTTCACATCTATTAGATGATGAAGCAGATAGGATTTCCCACATTTATCTCCAGTATGTCTTCTGCTTCAGCCTGTTACGTGACTCTGCAAAGCACTGTATATATCATGGTTGTGTGCCAGGTCTGCTGGGAAGCCAGACTTTCAACCAGCTCTTCATGCCACAACCACAATTATCCAACCTTATAATAATACACAGCAGACTATACTGTTAAATACATTTTGGAGTGAAAAAGCGTCAGCTACAAAAGTTTCAGCACAGCCTGACCTTTCCTTGGACATACTTCAAGACTTACCGTAACATTATGTTCCAATAATAGAAACTCCCCAAATGAATAAGCAAATATTTAAATTGTACAGCTATCACCCTAAGGAAAATTTTTAGTTAAACATAAATGGCACGATTACCTAATGGGCATAAGCAAAATGATTAGGAAAGTGGAATGTTTGGATAAAATAGCAATGATTAATTTTCCATTTAATTTTTTTCTCCAATATAACATGCTTCTGGAGAACATACTTAGTGAACATACGCATGGTTCCGGACCCACACAGTAATTTAATTCCATAAGGTACGTGGGAGGCTTTTTTAAATCCACAAAATTTTGTGGATTTTTTTTTTTCCTCACGTGTTAAATTATTATCATCAGATGGAGGGGAAATTAAACATTCTGAATGTGTTAAAAGCCTCGGTCTTCTTGACTCCTATTACCAACTGCTAACTACTGCTAAAACTCATCCATTTTTGGAACATGAACAACCTTGATAGCATCAGATGAAGACAAAATAAAAATAGAGCTTTGGCAAAGCCTGTGAATTGAATTCCGGTATTTCAGAACACCATGTAAAGCTCTTGATTCCCTTTGCAAATGCAACTCGCTACATTAATACTGAAGCTAACTCATTTTCTAACTTTCCAAAGCGCAGACAGAACTGTAGTCATGCTTGAAACGAGAGGAACTAACTAAAACCCAGGCTATGTAAGAAATTATGATTTGTTTTTTTCCTGGAGAAGGTCTCTTGAAAACCTTTACAAAAAAGTTTTTGTGAAAATTATTCCTAAACAACCTCACATCTATGTTTCCTTTATTTTTGGTACATTGTATGGATTAAGTTTCCTCCTCTTTTCTTTCTTCTGAGTGAGGGCGGTAAAAGCAATTTTTTTCATCACCTTAATTATTTGGCTTTTAAGATTTCTGGAATTGAAAGCATCCTTTATGCTTTCTTTCTTCGTAATGTATTCTGACATATAGTCCTGTATACAGCATTTGGGTTTTTTCAGTATTCAGACATGCAGTAATAAAAATGTTTAATAAGCAGCAAGCTTGGTTTTTGCTGTCTGGGTCCTGTTTACATGATATGACAGTGCATCTTCTGCATCAAACAGAGGTCCCTCCACAGCACAGGGAGCCCTGGGTTGTTGAATAGGTCGTCACTGTCTTGACCCTGCATGTCTCTGCAGGACTTATCAATACATGCAAGGTGGCAACTATGGCTTTTTGTAATCCCTCCAGCAGTATTCAGAGCAAACGTGCACAGACTTTCAGTAGGACAATGTGACTACCATCACCTTCAAATCACCAACCAGGAGGCTGAAAAACTCTGCTTCACAATCACGTCTGGCTGAGCTTGAAACCCTCTGCTCCAGATATTTGAGCTCCTGCCCTCAGTGCCTGCATCTGTCTGCTTGCTTGTCTGCTACAGCTGATAAAGACTGCCAGGGCATAAGCTCATAAGGAGGCTCCAATGAGACAAGTATGTAGGCACTCTCTGGCATCTCACTATGGTGCAATGTCATGGTGATCATGCCACCAGAAGACAGGCATCTATGACTGCTTTTTCAGCCTTCCATGCTGGTGGGTGATGGGAGAAGCGATGTCCCTGCAAGAAGTCATGCTGGAACAATGTGGTGGGCTCCAGCCAGTGAGCAGCACTGCCTGGAGCAGTGCAAGCATCTCCATCGTACAGCCACAGCTGTCTGACCTGCTTCCAAAGGTCCAGCTGAAAAACAGCCACAGATGCTTTGGCTGCCCTTAGGCCCCACTGGCTCTTTTGTGACTGCCACAGCCTGGCAGCAAGCACATGGCACCTCATTCCACCAAAGCTCCTCAGCTGCATCCTTAGATATAAGCATATTAAGAACAGTGAACATCAGGAACATCAGGGAAAGGCAGATGCAGATTTGTATGGAGAGGAGAGGAATTTATGCTAATATAGGTACAATAAAAAACATTCTAGAATGTGTTTTATGTAAAATAGTTTACTAGCCAAAATCCTATAAGGTCTAGAACAGCAAGTGCATGGTGTCAAAGGGTCCATTTCTTAGATGTGGTGCTTCACAGAGTGAAGCTGCAGCCACAATCCATGATTAGGATGGAAAGACACAAAGTAAAATTCTGCTTTCTGCTGCTGTGGAAAACAGGGCAGTGATCCAAATAGGCATTTGTTATCCCTTCCTCCATCCTCTTGGATTATTTTTGCTGATTTATCCTCTCTCCATGGGGTATGGGTGTACTGAAGTGATCCTGCTGATGAAGGGAACTGTGCAATGTGTTTGCGGCAATTGCAAGCACAGTCAGTGCAGGACAAGGAACTGCAGCGGCTGGGGCTCCATATGGAGAACTTACAGGAATGAGTGTGTACCGTGTGTACATAAGACAGATCAGTTGTGACAATGCATCCAGAACACGATTGCACTCAATTCCTGCTACAAAGACCCAAGCATGAAAAAGGTGAGAACAAGGGGCTGTCTTAACTGTCAAAAACGCATCTGAACTCCAACCAGATACAACACAGGCTCTGTTGTAGACAGACCAACAGCACACTTGTGATTTTCCTGCCTTCAAATTCCTATATCACATTAATTTTACAATGCTTAATCTCATACCTTGAGAGGAGTCCCATACAGAACAGTTGTTCAGCTCTTAGTAAATGTACCAAGAGAAATTAAATTTATACCTCAACTTACATGTTTCTAAAGTCATAATCATTGCATCAATTCCCATTTAGGGCACTTTACCAGTAGTTTCTATTTGGTATAACTCTATATCAAGGTGAGAAGAGATAACAGATGATTTTAAAAAACATGGAATAATTTAAACATGAAGGACCACCAAAGACCCTGGATTAATTCCATTTCAGATTAAAAAAAGTCCCAAATGCCAGGTGACCTCACTGCAGTTATGACTATCTGGAAGTTGTGTAATTATTTAATGCTTTCCTCTCTTCATAAGCCTCTTACAACAGAAGCACATTCTCCAGAGATCATTGGCTTACTGTGTACCTAAGGAAATTAAGCTAAAGTTGAATTATGGTAAATATATTTCATCCCCCCTAGGAATCAGTAGGTAGGTGAAAGTGCTTAAGCTTAAACAGAAGCTAAATTAAAAATAATGAAAAAGTTACTTAACCCCTAACATATATGGTAAGGTCCTTACAAAGCTTTGCAAGAACATGTCCCCACAACCCATGTAGAAAACAAAGTATATAGAGCACATGTATTTATTTTTGTTACGGATTCAAAATCCATTTTCAAATCCTATCACTGTAAAATCATCTTCCATTCAATAGCCATGTATTCTCTGAAGTTTTTTCAATAATCGATATAAAAATTAAAATAAGCAATATGCAGCATTTACTGCTATCAATCTGTACCCTTTATTACAACACAAAGCATGAGGTATGATTTAGCAACAAAAGAGATCTTTTCGTTGCAGCTGGGTAAACATGCAGTGCTTTGGGTACAGCCTTTACCTTCCCTTTGCCAATTTAATTTCACCATAATTTTGGTGGAGTTCCCAGATGTGGCTGATTTTGTTGGGGTTTTGTTTCAGTTCAGATTTTTTTGTTTGTTTTTTTTATTCCTATATGGTCCAATAGGATCTAAACTTTTAACATTGTTTTTAAAGCTCTACGACATTTTGAGCATTGCAGTAGGAATAGTTCTGTCGTTGCTGGTTTTGTCTTCAACTATGTTGCAATTTAATGATTAATTTAAAGGTTTTGAGGCCATACTTCTGCAAAGGGCTCTCACATTCTTAAATGCACAGCACTGAGTGGTCCTAATGCAGTCAACAAGAGCACCAATCTACACCAATTGAGGTAAGTCAGTCTTGAAAACTCGAAACGGGGTTTGCTGAAATGGAGATGCATAAATGCAAATCTAATGTTAATAAACAGAATCAGAAATTTGAGAGCTAAATGGCTTTACTGACTTCTATAAAATCAAGATTAAATCAGAGGTGGTCTAAGAACAAGGAAACCTGCCTCATTGACAGAATATGGTATATCAGAAAGTAATTAAATCAAAGGACTTTGAGTGTATTTTTGTTTAAAATGCAGCCAGTGCCAGCCATTGACCAATAACAGTTATTTAAATAGCAAGCAAGTAGTGTCACTGTTGGACAAGAAGAATGACCCAGCAGAGATTAGGTCATGCACTGTAGTGAGAAGACAGCTAAGCACAGGCATTGGTTATTTAGGGATTCTCTCATGCCTGCTGCTCACAACAGAAACAAACACGTCCACTGTATTTTCAGAAATAAGCCATCTGCCGACATTACCACAGTAGCTGCAAACTTAGTTAAAGATTTCAGCTTTATTACTATGATATTCCTCCAAGCCTGGCTAACTATTAACCTCATGACAAAAGACTGATCCATGGCTCTGTAACTGGGTGTCCAGCATCCTTGCTTCTCTCAAACAAAAGAGTTTAGATGTGAAAAACTCCATTCAAGCAGTTCAAATGCTGAAAAGCCCCATCACTGCTCTTCAATCTTCTCCCAGCTCAGATGCTCTCTCAGGCCACAGACAGCAACCTACTCTCTCTTATGATCTGTGCTGGGAACTTACAAGTCCATAAAAAGCCTCTTGCTCAATGACACTATCACGTTTGTTGCATCCTCCTGCACTTGGAGTTAATCAGGACTACAGCAAATGTTTCTATAAGAAGGGAGCCTCTGTTATTTAGATGAGAAACATATATATGTACTTCATACATATACATGATACATATATAGATGTAGCTAACTATTACAGGATTTCTACCCCCAGGGAATGCATAAAATGTTAATACTTTTATAATGTATCACTGGATTGTAATGGATAGTTTTATAAAGTATTCTATTATAATTATCATACTAAAAAATTATAGGCAAGAGAAAGTGAGGCATAAAAAAAGTATAGTCATTCAGTGTTATAGAAGAGCTCTCATTTTATACCACACAACAGATCCAAAATAATACACAGGCCCCTGTAAACATAGGCAGGAAAAGAGCAGAGCCCTTTTGAGCAGCATAGGGATAAACTGCTGCTCAAGGAACCCCCTGCTGATGCTGGTAATTTCCCCTGTCATGTTCTCCATGATTGATTTTCACAAGTAGGAGTGAAAGAGAATCATGAAAGCTGTGACACTGCCTAAAACATAAAATCTTTGAGTTCAATTGACAAAATGAATCAAACAGCAATATCATCAGGACCACAGTTCACCTTCCCAAAGAGAAGGAGAATCTACTCAGGAACAAAACTCAAAGAAAAGCAGTTACTGTTGGCAAAAATGTGGTTTTAATACTGTATCAACTTAAACCCCAACCAGGTGCTGGAACAATAAATAGCTGTCCAGGGTTCAGCAGTAGCAGTCATTTTTCTCCTCCTTAGTAGCTGGTGCAGTGCTGTGGTTTTGACTTTCAGCCTGGGAA
>WYDI02031412.1:0-26901 GCA_009867235.2 Psittacus erithacus
TGCCCTCTAGGGCTATATCCCATGGAACCTTACTAAGCAGGTTCCTGAAGAGGCCAAAGTCTGCTCTCTTGAAGTCCTGGACAATGAGCTTGCTGCACGCTCTTTTCACTGTCCTGAGGATCTTGAACTTGACCCCATCTCATGATCGCTGCAACCAAGGCTGCCCTGGAGCATCACATTTCCAACCAGCCCTTCCCTGTTGGTAAGCAAGAGGTCAAGCATGGCACCTCTCCTTGTTGGCTTCTCTATTACTTGCAGAAGGAAGTTGTCTTCCACACAATCGAGGGACCTCCTGGATTGTTTGTGCCAGGCTGTATCATCCCTCCAACAGATATCAGGGTGGTTGAAGTCCCCCATGAGAACAAGGTCCTGTAATCAAGAACTTTCTATGCCTCAGAGCAGATGAACACATTTCTCCCCCCCACCTTCACATAAATGTTATCTGTAAAATAAAGGAGTACAAGCAAATATTCACAGTGTTCTCTACTACATCATTTATCACATAATTCTTATTTTGATCTAAAACATTTAGTTCCTCTTTGCCCTGCACTGCTTCCCCCCTCTATTCTTGCTTTGATCCTAGTATGAATAATTATGTCCCCTTCCCAGTTTTATTACATCTTTCTTTATGTACATATTGCTTACACCCAGCCTAATGTTTCTACTTTCAATAAAAGGATTTCAAAACCTGACGTACAAAGACCGACACCATTTTCAAAATGTAAGAATATCTTCTCAGCAGGGGTGCCAAATCCTGTTGGCCTGTATATGTTTTTGATCATATTTACATGTCCAATGGAAATTCTCAGTATGGCTTGAAAATACTGGAAGTAGTCTAACCTGTGATGTAAGAAATATGTGAGACTGTATGTTTTGGAGACAAGATATATTCATCTGACACAATAGTTTTCTGGCTGTTTTCTGCTCACATCTTTAGAGTATCTGGTAAACACAGGGGAAAAAAACCCACAAAACATTTAAAAAATGGTGTTTTTTCTACATTAGCTTTTCTTAATAACTTTGTAATGATTGTACGAAATTACTGTCCTGCAGGTGGTTTAAAAGCAATTTCATTATATCATTTTAATGGCTTAGAACAGATGTGCTTGCTAATCGTCTTGCCATCTAGGTGTTGCTGTGATATCTGTACATGACAGTGTTTCTGACCAGGTTCTACTCTCCATTTCCAATTAACTCTGTGGAAACAGTTTTCCTTAAGTATAAGCAGGATCAGGTCCATTGCTGTTTAAGTGGCTTGAAAGAAGCATGAATTTTTCACTGTCAAAAATCAAGAGAGGAATGAATAAATGTTCATACTGTGCTAATTTAGCGAGTCAGCAGTTACTAACTTTTAAATGATGGATGGTTATTGCAAGGCAGAGATAATGTATGGTTACTGTAACAGTTTTAAACCATAGAAATTAAAAACAACAGTGGGGGAAATTTGGCATTATCAGAACAGTTACATTACTTGGTTCAAATACAGAAAGGGATTTTCAATGAACTTTATGCTGTCCATGTTTTCCCACATGCTAGGGTTCAGCAGATCCTTGATAATGCTTAAGGACAGCCGTGACTCTTCCCAGACCATTACAGTTCAGCAAGGGGTATGTAAATGAAGCTGGAGAAAAATTACAGTGAGGAAAAATAAGAAACTGAACATCAGCCTCTGATTTTCTGAAGGATAGGAAACAGAAAAATCAGTGTAAAAGACAAAATTTCCAAAACCTTTTTATTACAATTTTAATTATTTGGCATAGATGTTTAAGGTCTTTTTCCTGAAAGGTTGTCCTGGATTCAGCAGTAGCAGTCATTTTTCTCCTTCTTAGTAGCTGGTGCAGTGCTGTGTTTTTGACTTTCGGCCTGGGAACAGTGCTGATAACACCAATGTTCTTAGTTGCTGCTCAGTAATGTTTAGTCTGATCAAGGACTTTCTGAGTCTCATGCTCTGCCAGAGGGAAAGGGAAGCCAGGAGGAAGCAGAGGCAGGATACCTGATCCAAACTAGCCAAAGAGGTATTCCATAGCACAGCACATCATGCCCAGGATGTAAACTGGTAGTTACTTGGAAGGGCTAGATCACTGTGGGGTTTGGGCTGGGTATCGGTTGGCGGGTGGTGAGCGGTTGTATTCTCTTATCTTGTTATTTCCCTTATCATCATTATTATTGGTGGTAGCAGCAGTGGTTTGTGTTATACCTTAGTTACTGGGCTGTTCTTATCTCAACCCGTGGGAGTTACATTCTTTCAATTCTCCTCCCCATCCCTCTGGGAGCAGGGGAGGGGTGGGGGAGGGGAAGGAAGTGGGATGAAGTGAGCTAGCGAGCTGCATGGTCCTGATTTACGGCTTGGCTTAAACCACGGCACCTCCCCATCCCTCCAGGAGCAGGGGCGGGGGGGAAGAAAAGGGGCGAGTGAGAGAGAGACTGTGTGGCTGACTGGACTTAAACCACGACAAAGATCTAAATTCCAAGACTGGAGTTTTCTGGAAGTTTAATACTGTCTGTGCATCAGTGACAACAGATCAGAGGGCTGAAGTTCATCCTGCAGCAGTTCAGTCAAGTCCAGGTCACCCTTTCCCATGATGCTCTTGCTGCACATCAGAGTCCTAGTTTGGGAAGAACAGTTCTGGAGGTGGTTGCTTTCCTATTGTATTCTGCTACAGATAAAATAAAAAAAAAAAAAACACAACTGAATTTAAAAGGTAGGTTTGATTTAATGGCGAAGTCTGAAAGCAAGAGTGTTTCAGATTACAATGTTGATTCATACACTGAAGACAGTACTGGAAATACACCAGCCTTCTTCCAGTACTTTTTAATCAACTGTCATTTCCAAACAATTAAATAAATGACAAACACTATCTTATTTAATCTCTGTGATTCTATTCAAGAGGAAGTGAGCAGACAGTTATGGTCAAGTCTTCATCACTTCCTAATACCATAATAACAATGTTTTTAACTCAAACCAGCCACAGATATTCCAGGAGACTCAAAACAGAAGATGAATTAGACTTAAAAGACTGAAAGAGTCATGTAAATGTGATGTCAAACTCAAGTGTCTGGTCTTTGGACAGTTTACACTTGATTACTGTTACTGTTACCACTGCCACCAAGAAGGTACATAGTCCATTATAACACATTCATTAAAACAGTGGTCTCCAAAACGTGTGGGGTGTATATAGCCCAGGGAGTGTGCAAGACAATCCATTGTGGTGCAAAAAGAACACATTTTTGTACCATTAATAAGTTAGGATATTTAAAAATTTTAAAAGTGTTTATTTCATCTTTGTCTCATCCTTTTTAAATTCCTGTTCTTGTGTATGATTTATAATGTGCATCTTCTATAGTATAGTAGTACATTTATATAATTTATAAATAAATAAATGCTAAATATAGTGGAAGTTCTTACTCAGAATATTTTTCCTTGGTCTAAAAAGTTTGGAAATCACTGAACTAATGGACTATTGTGAATTCCAACCACAGGAATCTAAAGAACATTCAGTGCACTATTGATTCAAAAAAAGCGTAACAATAAATGCATGTCAGGCCTATCCCTGGAGCAGGAAATGCACTTTTGTTATCTTACTAATCCAGTGCTTGTCTTTATGGAAAGAATGAGAAAAGTGAATTACAAGCACATGCAAGGGAATGTTTAAGCTTTGCTCAAAGAGTGGCTTATTGTCCTGACCATTATATTTGAAATATTTATTCTACCTTAAAGCCACATGTACAGCCTGGCCCAGCCCTTCACTCTCAATGTGGGAGTCTTCAAAATCAAAAATATTTATTTCTGAATATTGAGTGCTAATGAGCTGTTTCAGACTAATATAAGGGCTCATGAGATTTTTTCCTTCCCTTTGCTGCTGTGGGCCAGGCAAAAACAGCCTTTGCTCAGAGTAAAGGTTAGAGGTCTCTAGAAGAGATTTGTATGGATCTGGGCTATCAAAAAAAAATCTCCATGATGCCTAGAAGTCGTTGGTAAAAATATAACAGTTTATTTTAACTGCCTCTTATATTAATGCGTCTTCTGTAATAAAACACAGTACAGTAAAAGAGGATAAGATGAGAGAAAATCCTTGGCTAACATTAAGTAAGTGTAATACAGTGTAGGGCAGCAGAAGTAGTAAGAAAGGTTGATGGAAGAAAAAAGGCTCAAATGATTTGTTACTTGGTAATTAGATTATGTTTAAACTCTGTTTTACATATGCAGTGTATGTAGAATATTTGAAGGTTTGTGTTCCCTTGCCTGAGAAGCTTTGATTTCTCTCTCCACTGCTCCACCTGCATTTTCCATCCATTTGAAACTTTCTTCGCTTCTAACTCAGCAGTTAGGAACAAACACTGTAGCTGGAGGTTCTGACCTTGACAACCACACTATGATATGCAGGAAAAGAATTGTTAAGATTAGGAGCCTTGTTTGATCTCAGGCTTCGATGATTCAAAGATGACAGCTAATCTCACTCCTGTCAGATGAGGGCTCTGTGGGTTTCCAAAGGACACAGACACCCAGATTTGTCATTCACATGAGCTTAGGCTGTATTATGCAGCTTTTTTGACCACCAGATATTTGTTAAGTCCTTTAGAGATCCTACTAAAACTTCAAAAATCCAAAGTCCTCTTTAAATCACTGGCATCAGAAAACTGAAGGAAAAGCATTAAACTTTGACGTCTGGTTGTTGCTAGTGTTTTGTTTTCTTTCAAGAGAGAGGAAAATGTATTCCTTGGAAAAATACTATTCTAGCTACTATTTTTGATAAAAAAGCTTCAAAACTGGAAAACTTTCAATGAACTTGAGCTCTTCAAATTTCAGGTTTATTTCAGGGATTTTGAATGAGAAATTGTGTATCTACCATATTCTTCCAGACAATATCCTTCTTTAATTAGCCTGGGGGGAAAAAAAGTTCATTAACTAAACAACTCCCCAGGAGCAGAAAGAAAAAGTCTAGAAAACAGTAATGCTAAACTCAGCACTGTGAAGTTAATAGACAAAATTATTGTGATGACCTTAAGCAGAGGAAAGGTATTTAATGAAATAGGATGCATGTGTGGGAGGTGATTCATTGTAAATTCAGTGTTTGGCTTTAAATAAAGAAGTTGGATTTGAAGATTGTTTTTTGTTAGAACTTCATACAAAACAGTTCCTATTAAAGTTTTATATTCATAGTGGTTGAATTAGTTTGATTTAGATTCTCAGCCTGGAAATGTCACTGAAAAAATAAATTAATCTGACACCACAATGTAGTATTATCAATCTGATGAGGAAGGAGGGCACAACAAATTGCTAATCACAGAATCATTTAGGTTGGAAAAGTCCTTTAAGACTTCATCAAGTCCAACTGCAAACCTAATACTGCCAAGTCCACCTCTAAGCTATGCCCCTAAGCACCACATTTACACATCTTTTAAATACCTGCATGGATGATGACTCTACCACTTCCCTGGGCAGCTTGTTCCAATACTTTTAACCCTTCACATGAAGAAATTTTTCCTAATATCCATTCTAAACCTCCCCTGGCATAAGTTGAGGCCATTTCCTTTTGTCGTATTGCTTCTTAGCTGGGAGAAGAGACCAACACCCACCTTCCTACCACCTCCTTTCTGGTAGCTGTAGAGAACAGTAAGTCCCCCCTGAGCATCCTTTTCTCCAGGCTAAACAGCCCATCCTAATGAGACTTGTGCTCCATGCCCTTCGCCAGCTTTGTTCTTTGAACATGCTGCAGCATGTTAACAACTTGTAGTGAGGGACCGAGAACTGACGATTCAAGGTGTGGCCTCACCAGTGAATGCAGCATATTTTCCAAAGTTTTAGATGAAAATAGATTAAATATTAATAAAAAGTCAACTGAAAACAGTAAGATCTTTAAAATCAGAACCACACTTGACTGAACTGTTACAAGCATCATGTTAGTCACCCTAAAGCTTCTCATTTCATATCTGCAAAAGAGGTGTATTGACAGTTGCACAGGAATGAACTTTAAAGATACATAAAGGCAGCAGAGGTCAACCAAATTCTGAGTAAATACTAAAGTGCCAGAGGCTCATGAGGATGTGCAAGAAATTCAAGTGTTGCTGCTGTCCCTGAGACCAAAAGAAAGAATTAACTATACTCAAGATGCAGTGCCCTAATGTAGGACCAAAATTATTCCAAGCATTGTCTTGTCTCAGGAAATGAAGAAAAGAGGTCACTGCTGCCATGCTTCACCACTGCTGCCCCAAGGGAATGCTCTGCAATATCTTATATAGGAAGGAAAGTCTACAAAGTGTCCTCAAATCCTGACAGACACAATTTTTTCCAAAGAAAGGGGGAAGGACTTTCCGTATATGTCTTTGCAATTATGTGTACCTTTACCCAAATTACATAAGTGTGTGTGCATGTGCATGTGCATATATATGTATACATATGTATATGTACATGTACATGTACATGCACATGCACATGCATATTTGTGTTTATGAAAATGTATACCTGAATCTGGAACACAGCTTTGGACTTTAAATTTGTCTGACAGTTGAAAACAAAGCTAAGAGTTTCCACTTTCATTGTTGCTAACGTCCTTTACGGAGATTTTCAGAAACAGAGTTCAAGACTGTACTGAATATTTATCTGTTGCCAAAAAACTTTTTTTTCACAGTGAGTTCAATAGCAAATAGGCTTCAAGGCATAAGCCTGGATAACACTTTTATATCACTTCAGAGGAATTTGTCAGGAAGCCGAGTTGTGCTTGTTTTCCCCCATCCCTTATACTCTCCAGCAGCAGAGACAGCTCTGCATTTCAAAGTGCCTGCTTGGAAAAAGCTTGTCCAAGAAGTAGGTGGACAACACACTTGTACATCGCATTTCCCACCTTCCACGATATGCCTGGGATATCATGGGCCACTTTTTTACTAGACAGCTGAATGACATGTACTTGTAGAAGGGATCTGGCAAGTAAGACATTGAAGTGGCAGACTTTTTCCTCAGCCTGTTGCACATATTTTATTTTCACTTGTTCTGAAGTTGCACATATGTTTCTTCCTTAGAAAAAGCTACAAAGACAGATGGTACAAATAAAATACATAACAAGACTGTATGCCTTTGTAAGAAGAGATCATAACCTAATGTTAGGAATTGCTAACTCTAAGTTGATGTATGAAGTTAAAGAAAGAGATCTTGGAGGGATCAAGTTCAGTACAACACCTGAGGCAGTGAGCTTCTATCCAGCAAACAGAAGCCTCTTGGAGTGTAAGACAGTTTCACCGAGCATGCTGAATGGGCAGCACTAAGGTATGTCTGCTGTGCAATTGTGAGCTGTGACTGCAATATATTTGAGGCTTATTGTAACAGTATATCTGCACTGCAGCTGAAAGCATGACTGCAGCATCAGAGCCCTGCCACACTAACTGAGTGGGTAGCAATGGTGCAAATGCTGGAGCACCACTTCCAGGATGGGTTTGGAGAATGTGCATCTCTATACCTTTTGCTAGCTTCTACTAAAGCCTGCGTGCCATGGCACTTTTGTATTTCATACACTTACTAACTAGACTGAAAATGGCTGATAGGCTCACACATCTCAGTTGCACAGTACGCTACCTAATGTAGCCATTAATTATACTCCATTGCATGCCCGGCAGTTTTGAGTATTCACTAGAACACTTAATTTCTACTTAAGTATTAATACTACACTTTCCACTTTTTATTGAATATGATTCAAAAGCTATCTCTTCTGTTTTTTATAGTCATCATTGTTTACAAAGCTCAGCTTAGCAAAAACTGGTTTGAGATGTGATTTTTCAAATCCTAAACCTGGTTGCTACTACTACCAATTATTATTATAAATTATTTGGGTTTTTTTCCTTTACTTTCTGTGTTACTCAAACTTGTCATAAAGTCACCTGAGAAGGTAATATAGTTATACATAGCAAAATTTTGGGCTTAAAGACAGATTTGTCTGTTATAAATACATATATATATGAAGTAAAAGAAAGAGGGAGTTCCTGTGTCAACCCCTCCACCTTGGGGTGTGCAGACTACTGCAATTTAGATTATATCACAGGGATTTCTCATAGGGAAAATGCTGTTATAAAGCACCAGCTTCTACATTTTATTTCACTTTGTGTTCCCCCCCTGCTAATGAGAGCCTTCAGCCTGTGTGCCTGTGCTTAACTCAATTCCCATTAAGTCATTGCAGTTTATCTTACATCAACAGCATTCCAGAAATTTGTGAAAATGTTCATTTTGATTTGAAAATGTAATAATTTCTCAGCCATAGCCTTTTTAAGAGGAACAGTTTTTGAATTTCTCTAAACATTTAGTTAGCTGTCCATGATTTAACTTCAGATGCCTTGCAGCCATTGATAGGTGAAAAAGAGTAGATCAGTACTTCTTCACGTGTTGTAAGTAAGAGGACAGTGGGTGAAGGGGGTCTAGGATGTTAATTAGAAACCATTCACTTCTTTTAAATCAATTTTTTGCTATATTGTTACACTGGTCTTCACTCTTCAGTATCAGTGTTCTACCGCTGAAAATGCTCCTCAGCTGACTGATCTGTGGGGAACAGTTTTCCTATGGTCATTTGGCAGGATGCTGACAGTTTCATGCAGAAACAAATTTTGGAAATTTCTGAAATTAAGTGTGCCCCAAATAGGCTTTATATAACAGTGATGTGAAAAGCCTGCTCTGAGCTGAAAGTATAACCTTTCCTTCAGAAAAAAAAACCATACTATGCATGAATTTTTATATAGTGCAGCTCAGAAGAAGACTTCTACAACCACTATGGCAGGGCAGATAGCAGTTGTGTGTAGAAACAATAACTGGTCATTGTCTCCCTGATTATCCAGGCAATGTCACATGAGCATGTGAAAGCTGTAGTAAGTAGGAAGGTCCACTCTGTAAAGTAAAATTAAACAGTTTTTTTTAAACAATTGTTAATGAGATAACATTGTTGGAATAGAATAATCCACAATTATGTTTCAATTCAAGAAGCTAGGGGAAGTTGCACATATGTAAGGAATTGCAAAAGGACTAAAGTCAAACCCTTGGTAGCTAACTAGATGTTAAGAGAGATGGAAAGACCCTTTCCTGTTAAAAGGCTCTGTTTGGAAACTATAAGTTTAATAAAATTTTTTCCTGCTTCAATGTGTAAACATATCTGAGGTTTGTAGATTTGCTTCATCCCTCTATGTCCTCCAGAGATACTCCTTCTCAAGGGTATCTTTATGGGAAGATAGAATTTAAACCACTTTGTCATTCATGCTGTTTGCACTTCTTGAATTTTCCATTCTTATAACACATATTTCCCACAAATCATCATATCCAGCTGTGTATACCATGAAAGGTTATAAGTAAGTTTTAGGAGCTCCTGATTTTGTACGATGACTGTTTAACAATTCTAGATTAGTTACATCCTCAGTAGTTTCTATCCTTGTTTTAAGAGCAGGTTTTACTGCCCCTTAAGTAGGGCAGATATCAAGTTTATTAAAATTTCTGCTTTTAATCAATACTTGAGGAATATTGTTTATACAGACTGAAGAAGTAGAAGTAGAAGTAGAATTCAGTGCAAAGGATTCAGAACAAGGATGCACTGCTGACTGATGAAAAAGCTTAACCAAAATGTCTTTATTAAAATACAAGCATCTCATTTATAATTTCTTCCTAGTGAAGAAAAATATGAGAGGTCAGGTTTTTTATACAATAAATTAAACCAGTAATAAACAGAAACACTTGCCAACCATCTAGAGCCTTAGACAACACTCCTTTAAGTATTTCAGTGAATCACAAGAGATATCTTCTCATATAGCTAGATCTCTGATGACACATCAATGGGAACGTTGTAAACATCAATCGAGTTCACAGATTAAAGAGATAGCTTTAAAAATATATAGACACACAAAACCTGCAAACATAAGCTTTTCTTGGAATATTAAGACAGTTTTTCATACTTAATATGAGGTTGTAAATATTTCCTAATGTCTCTAGCAAGTGAAATAAATCTGATAAATTTGGAAACAGATAAAAGTTGATACTGCTGTCCTATTCCATTAATGTGAGGGGAAAGGTCACCAGAATGCACCAGGTAAAATGTAAGAGAGTTCACCAAAAAATGGCAGTGCAATATGAACATTATAGAGAATTGTAAGTATAGATTAAAAAAACTCAGAATGCAATGGGCTATACCATGGGGCTATAGCTGCATAATATCTACTGTTGGAGGTAAAATTCTGTGGGAGCTTTTGGGTGTTTTTATGGATGAATGTAAACTTTTACCCTCTTCAGTGCCTGGTATTAAAAGATTAAATTGTAGTACTGTGTACTTAATCTTTTTTATGCAAAATAATGTTAGAAATTATTTCTCCTTCAGACAACACTGAAAAGTTTCAATGATCCTATAAAATGGGAAAAACATCAGATATGAAGCCAGGTATGATATGATATATGATATGATGTGATAAGATATGATATGATATGATATGATATGAACCTGAAATGCAGTTTTCCAACAAATCTTTAAGATATACCAGATAACCAGGAAATCAGACTTATTCAGATTAGATTGGACAATCTCAACAGCCAAGTGGAAACAGAATTCATGTACAAGAGCACTATGAAGGAGTGTGGTTGTGTGGTCAGTGTACAGAGCGGAACTCAATAAAATGTCATTTGTTTTCTTTCCCTGTTATGTTTGAAAAGTGCTTACTTAATTCTGTGAAGTTTTAATTTTAACATATATATATTGTATGTGTATAGTATTATTATCATATTAACAAAATTTAACATCTTATTCTTTCTAACTTTTAGTTTGAAGTACTAAATGGTTCACTTTCTTTTCCCACCTCCTGTGTGTATTGCAATCAGCCTTTTTACAGGATCTTCTGTTGTGGTTTAACTGCACCCAACAATTATGTACCACACAGCTGCTCACTCACTCTGCTCCCTGCTCCCAGTGGGATGTGGAGGAGAATCTGAAAAGGTAATACCCATGTTTTAGGATAAGAACAGTTTAATAATTAAAATAATAATAATAGAAATACTAATAATAATAAGTAATAATGACTAAAAGGGAGATAACGAGAAAAGAGAGAGGAATAAAACCCAAAATAAACAAGAAATGCACAATACAGTTGGTCACCACATGCTGACCGATGCTCAGACCATCGCCGAGCAGTGATCAGCCCCTCTCAGCCAGCTTGCCCCAGTTTATATGCAGAGCATGATGTTCTGTGGTATGGAATACCCCTTTGGCTAGTTCGGGTCAAGTGTCCTGCCTCTGTTCCTTCTCAGCTTCTTGTGCCCCTCCTCACTGGCAGAGTATGTGAGACTGAAAAGCCTTTAACTCAGAGTAAGCACCGTCCAGCAAAAACTCAAACATGTGTGTGTTAGCAACATTATTCTCATACTAAATCCAAACCCATAAGACTGTACCAGCTACTAGGAAGAAAATTAGCTCTATCCCAGCTGAAACCAGGACACCTCTGAACTCATAATGAGATTGTCATTAGGTTCAAAATATTCTTCCTTTTCAAAACTCTCTCTAAATATGTATCTTACAGAAATCCAAAACAGATAATTATGTTTCACTTTGTATTATCATAAATTGTTTGATAAATTCATTATGGAAACTAATTTGAAAATTCCAAAAGCTGTCCTGAGAATCAGTTCAGATTTTTTATGGCTGTGTGGTGAAGGACAGAGAGTAAAACCAGAATTGTAAATATTCTACAGAAGCATAAGTAGAACATATTTACTTTGTGAACATGCTGGCTACTGAGAAAAGTTCAGGATTTTTTTACCTTGGGAATTATATCTGAGGATAATTTTCAAAGCAAAAATGCTAGATTAGTCCATTCAAGCCATCTGACGCCTATATTGCCCTCTATCATTTTGGTCCTATTATATGCTAAAATTTAACATGGAATTAAAATTAAGCAGCAGTGTAAGAAATCAGAATGTTATTTTAAAACAAGTACGTAAATTCAAGGCCAGTCCGGTTAGAGAAAGGAAAGTTTTGCAGAAGAAAGGATGTGTCCTCTCTCCTAAACACTATACAAATCTGATTCGGACAGTAGTACTGTTCTTGCTCACAAGTGCCTTTGATGAATTAAGCCAAGCTATCTAGATAGGAAGTATCTGCCCACCCAATTGTGAGACTGAGATCTTTGTTGTAATAGATATCATGAAAAGATGCAGGTGTCACAGCACTAGTGTTAGCTGCCTGCTCAGCCAGAATAAACCATCTATATACAGACACCATATTTTAAGTGATATACAAATACATCTGAGGCCAAAATATTAATTTACGAGGAATGACTGAGCACATTAGATGTCATACTAGAGATGTAAGGCCACTGTGCTGCTCTTCGCATGAGAGAGCACTAACTTTCCAGGCAGACATAATCTTCTCTTCCAAGCCCGCTATAGATAAAATCAGTTTAGTTTTGTTTTGGGAGGGATCCACGCAATTCCATTACATCATGTTGTCAAAAGGTTGTCTAGGGCCACATCTTGTCACAGTCATAGCTTAGCTATAGGCCTAATTACCCATTCAACTACTTTCCAATGCGTTTTTCCAAAGCTGTCCTGGTGCTATAAAGATATCATAACTGTCCTCTACAGAATGAAAACTGTAGGAGTTCAGCTAATATATTTCTTATAAATGGTAAGTAAATGCATTTTTTAAAACTCGAATTAAATAAAAGAATTAGTCCAAATCACCTTTATCTTTGAGAAAAGAGTAGAAGATGTAAGAGTTAAGGAAAAAGAGCAAACACAAGTGATGGGATTTTCCCTTCCGCTCTTTCAACTTCAATGAATATTTTATTGAATTCTGGAAGGCATAAGGGAAAATTCCTGTTTTTTTCTAAACAAGGAAATTTTCAAGGGCATTTTATATACTGTCGTGGTTTAAACCAAGCCATAAATCAGAAAACCACGTAACCCGCTCGCTCACTCCTCCCCTTCCTCCCCCCCAGCTCCTGGAGGGATGGGGAGGAGAATCAAAAGAATGTAACTCCCACGGGTTGAGATAAGAACAGCCCAGTAACTAAGGTATAACACACACCACTGCTGCTACCACCAATAATAATTATGAGAAGAGAAATAACACAGGAAGCGAATACAACCACTCACCACCTGCCGACCAAGCAGTGTAACTCCCAGTTTACATCCTGGGCATGACATGCTGTGCTATGGAATACCTCTTTGGCTAGTTCGGACCAGGTATCCTGCCTCTGCTTCCTCCTGGCTTCCCCTCCCCCCCAGTAGAGCATGAGGCTCAGAAAGTCCTTGATCAGAGTAAACATTACTGAGCTGCAACTAAAAACATCGGTGTTATCAGCACTGTTCCCAGGCCGAAAGTCAAAAACACAGCACTGCACCAGCTACTAAGAAAGAGAAAACTGACTGCTGCTGCTGAACCCAGGACATATATTTATTGTAGAAATAGCATTTATTACAACTGCTTTATTTTCTTGTAGAATTTGTTAAAGGCTACCAAACAAGGTTGTCTTTACAATTCTAAAGTAAAGGTGACTATCCAGAGACTATTCTGTTCAGCTGCCTTACTATTGAGGTACCTTGTCAGAAAGGTTCATATCTTTGCCAGTATAACTCTTTTTGGCTAGTGTTGTTCCAGTGAAATCAAAAGAAGGCATTGGGTAGCTCAAGCTGAAGACTAGAAGAAGAGTTATGTAGATTCTTGGAACCTGCACAACTCAAGGAGTCACAGTAGGCTCCAGCAGGCCCTGATACTGTCATTTTCTTAACTGTTAAATTATTATTGTAAAGATTCAAAAAAGAAAGACAACTATGCTGGGAGTACACTGCATTTTTTTTCTTTTTTGAACCATCTGTGTTCAGACTCTTTGCAGGAAACAACTCAAAGCTTGTACTTTTGATTATGCTGTTTATTTCTTTGAAACAACTGTTCTTGCATTAAATTCAACAATGGCTCATGAGTCAGTAACTTTCAGATTAATTGGGCTTTTTGGAGCAAGCCCTCTTTGTATTTCTTCAGTTGCTGAAAGGACACAGACTCACAAGATTTTCAGTGCCTCTGATAGCCCAGGGAAGAGCTTTTTAGTGGGTGATTGTACCAAAAAACAACCCCAACAATCCAATAAAAGGGGAGGAAGATTCCCTTGTAAGAAACTTCTACTCTACAGGTGTTATGCTTTATTCTTTTATCTGGGTTGAGCCTGTAAGCTGCTAAGCACCTTTAATTCCCTATTGAAATCTGGGAGGGTCTGCTAGAAGTTCTTCAACACTAATTTGTTTCCAAAAGAACTTAGGAATATTGGACCTTCAAAGGCTGAGCTCTTCTTAAACTGGTCAGCTATGGTCCAGAGCAGAAGTTCCTCACCAGGGAAGAACTGTCACTGCTCTAGTGCTGCAGACCACTCGATCAGGGTAAGTGGGTATAGCCTTTTTTAATCAAGTCAAGAAAGTCTCTGCATTGTAGCTCTTGGTTCTTATAGGGAATTTGATCTTCCTGACATCTAAAGAGAAACATCACAGGATGAGGGTGATAATCAAGATTTCCAGATGGTGACTGAGAATAAATTCTTGATACAGGTACTGAATGGGCCAAACAGGTGACGCATATCTGGCTCTACTAGTTGTTGATAAGGAAGAATCAACTGGAGGTGTGGTAATCTATGAAAGCCATGTCTGAAGTGGCTATGAAACAGTGGAGTTCAATATCATGAAGAGAGAGAAAGAAGATCAGAGACCTATAGACCCCAGAGTTCAGGAGGGCAGATTTCAGCTTATTCAGAAAACTGGTAGGTGGGAGCTCATATGTGGCAGATCTGAAGGGCAGAGGATCTCAAAATTTGGAAGGTCTCAAGGACAGCATCTTCCAAGAGCAGGTACGTCAGGAGGACAAGATGTACCAGGAGTTTGCTTAGACTAGGCAGGGAATTTATGACACAAGCTTCAGTGCAAAAAAGGAGGTGAAAGCAGAACCTGCAATGGCAGGTGAATTCAGGAATATTGGGTGGCTATACAAGAAAAAGTGTCAGAAAAACCAAAGCTGAACTGGATAGCAGAGTCCCAGGTGACATGAAAAACAAAAAGAAGAGCTTCTATCACTCAGTTAGTGGTAAAAGGCTGAACAAAAAGTATAGGCCTGAAAGATGATCTGATTTAGTAACAACAGACACAGATGAGGCTGGGGTACTCGGTGCTATCTTTGTTTCAGGCTTCACTGACTAAGCTTCTGTGCTCAGTGAATAAGGAGAATTAACAGCAGTGGATGTGGATTGAGTCAGGTTTTACTTGCAAGAATTTGACCCGTACAAGTCCGTGGGATCGAGTGGGTTTTATCCAAAGGTGCTGAGTGATTTTGGCCAATGTATCTGCAGTGTCTATCATCTTTGAAAGGTCATGGAGACAATTAGAAGAGAGGAATCCCTGAGTGAAAGAAGAAGGAAAAAAAAAAAAAAAAGTACAGGGAATTAAAGTTTGGTCAGTCTTGGGAGATCATTGAGTGAGTCCTGTTAGAAGTCATTTCTGAGTACACAAGAAAGAACTGGGTGACTGGGTATAGTCAGCATGGATTTACCAAATGTAAATCATGTCTGACCAATCTGACTGTCTTCCCTGAGAGAATCACCAGTGTGTGGGTGTGTACAGAGCAGGGAATGTAATTAATTTTGACTTTAACTTTCAACATTGTCTCCTACAACACTTTTGTATCCAAGACAAGATACTCCAGTCTGTATGACTGAGCAATTAAATGGGTAAAAAACTGGTTGGATGATTGGTTTTAGACGCTACTGGCTGAGCCAGTAACAAGTGGAGTACTGAAGGGCTTTACTTTGGGACCCAGCCAGTTTTGTAACTTTGTCATTGAAGGAGGTAGTGGAATCATTATCAAGACTTCAGACACCACCAGACTGGGGAGGTCAAGTTGGTACATTCAAGGTCAGAGCTGTCTTCCATGGGGACCTAGACAGGCTGGAGGAATGGGATAAGAACATTATGAAATTTGACAAGGACAAATACAGGGTCCTGCACCAAGGAAGGATGAGTCCTCTGCAGCAATGCAGGTTGCTGCTTGACTGAGGGGAGCAGCTTTGCTGAAAAGACCCTGGCATGCTAGCAGAGAAGGAGCTGAGCGTAAGTCATCAAGAAACAAAGACAACCAGCAACTGTCTGGTCTTTATGATCAGAACAGTAGCCAGGAGGTAGAGTAAAATGATCTCCCTCTACTTAGCACTCCTTAGCAGCATCTACAATATCATGTTCTATTTGGGGCTCCCAAATGCAGGAAAGACAAGAGTAAACTTGAGTAGGTTCAATGGAGGGCCACCAAAATGGTCAGGAACTGGAGCATTCACCTTATGAGGAGAAGCTGAGGAACCAGGGCTGGTTGAGCCTTGGGCACAGATGGCTTCAAGAGGACCTAATAGCAGCTCCCGAATACCTGTGGGGAGGTCAGCAAGAAGACTGGCATCTTCAAAGCAGGGCATGATGGGAGGATGAGGTGATGGGCAGAAGCTGAAATGAAAGGTTCAAACTGTAGATGAAAAAAGTCCTTTTTCCCATGAGGAAAGTCAGGTACTGGACGAGATTGACAAAAAGTAGTTTGCTGAATCTGTCCTTGAAGGTTTTCAAGATCCCACCCTATAAAAACCTGAACAACTTAGTCTGACCTCACAGCTGACCTTACTCTGGGCAGGGTATTGGACTACAGACCTCCTGAGATCCCTTCCAGGTTGAATTTTCCTGTGGTCCTAAACCCCCTCTTGGTTTTAGAAAACAACATCAGAGTTCACCAGCTGCTGGGTGGAATCCACTTTATATCTAAAATTCTGGAATAGGTAGGACAAAATGAGTTTGATAGTGTTAGCTAAAAATAGGAACCTTAAGTCATATTATTCTTTTGGGGCTTTTTTTTTAAATTTATCCTCAGAATAATTTTTATCTTGGGAGGGAAAAGAAGAAAGAGCACGCTAATGACCTTTATGTTTTGAAAGAGGTGAATAAAAAGTTATTAAACTTCAGTTGGGTAAAGCTCTTTGCACAGCCAGACAGGGAAATATTTGCAGAGACTACAAGGTGGGCTTTGGGCAGGAAATGGTTTGGATTCATAAAAGTGAGAAGGCGTTTTGCTAAATATTTACCTTGTGTGCAGCTCTGAGTGGTCAAGTGAAAACAGAAGGTCTGTGTATGACATTTGCAGATATCTCCAGATAATACTAAATATAGGCAGGATTTTGCCTTTGGGGACAGGAGCCTTTACACTGACATAACATTACTTTTAGAATTTACTTCTGACTCCCACAACATACCTAGTAGAAGTGCTTTACACTAAGAGAGTATGAGACTCAGCTGGGTGAACATAGTAATTTACACAACCATATTTTCAAAATAGCACTATAACAGTTAATGAGAATTTCTGAAATGACCAGGAAATATATTGACCCTTGAACTGGTGGATGCTACTAAAATGAGCAAGAAACAGCTTTGCTGCAGTGTAATAATCTCAGAATATCTGAATGCTGGGTTCCTTCCCTGCCTTTTCTTTTTTTAATTATTTTTTCTTTCTGCACTATAAGATAAGAAAGTTACTCCCATAAGCTGATTTTCTGAAGGAAATTAATTTGCATTCAATTAATAACTATGATAATTATGAAACATACATTCTGGCTAATTTTACAATCTTTAAGGCATTTACCCTCAGAAAAACACTCTGTAATGAAAAAAATACAGTTATACCCCCTTACAAGTAAAAAACTCAGTCAGCAGAATTCAGGTGGCATCAGGGCATTTCAAATGATGCCAAGATCTCTGTGTTTATTGAATCCCACCAAGACAGCATCCAAAATCTAGATCTAGCAAGCATTCAGTACCTTAAAAGAAGCAGGGAGAGAACCAGATTTGATGGGTTTGTGGCTAAAAGCTGGAATGGTGTGGAATGGGTGTAGAAATGGGAAAGGGATGAAAAAAGGAATTATGACCTCAAGCATGTTTTGTAAAGTTTTGAGTAAGCATCCAAGATTTGCAATGTTTATTTGCAACAAACATACAAAGCTACTTAGATAGACCTTAAAATTCCTGCTGTTGGCAATCCTTATTTTCCTCTTTGACCTTCACAATGACTGTTAACAACTAGATAGATCTAACAGTGCCAACAGATGCTGTTATCACACCTGGAGTTATCAGTAATAAAGGTCTACCACCCAGCAACACAGCCTATACCTTCTGCTCTAGAAAAGACAATTTTTTTCTTACTCGTATACTGAGCTGTTATTGATAACAATACAGCAATGTTGATAGGAAACAAAATAAAGAAGAATGAAAACATTTTTTTAGCACAAAAATATTTAATTATTTATGCTCTGAGATCTTTTCTTTTTTATTCCTATTCCTGATATTCCTTTGTGGATATGCTGTATCTGCAGTAGTTCATTAACTGACAGTAAATCTAATTATGCAATACTTAAAATGTCTAATTTACCTTTACTTTCAGCTAATTGGTCAATTAGCTTGATTTGGGGAATAATCAGTTTACAGTGCTGAGCACATAAATGGGATTTGGCAAAGGGAGGACAAAAGTACTGAGCAAATGGTGGTATACAGATTTATTCGTAACACTTCTGAAGAAACATTGGAGTGGCGCCTACCAGATTTGAATCTTTAATCATTAAATATCAAACCAAGTGCTTAATACCTTAAAAAGTTACTGAATTCCCTCTCCACCCTCCTTCCTCACCGTCCCTCTCTCCGAAGTTCCCTTCCCTAATTTCCATATATTATTTAGGTGATGGAAAAACTGCTATAGTTTACGTTTAATCAGGTAAGTATGCCAAAGGTGTCCTTTTTTCATTCATGCAGTGGTCTGAAGCAATGCAGAGATTACTTACTTTTTTTATACTGTAAAACAAACATGCAGAATGCCTGAAATAACCTGCATCTTCAGTTCATCTATATCTACCTACATCTTCACAAGACCCTTAAAATTGTTTATTCAATTTACTTGATTGCACGCTAAACATGCTCAGAGTTCCTATGAAAGGGTGCTCTTAGACAGCTTCCTATTGCAACTATCAGCAAAAGCTCAATTTTCTGCATTTTGCAAATTTTAGCCCTGTATAAATCCATGACAATTGAATATTTTCCTTCAGTCTGTGATGCAGTTTTCCTCTCGCACACTCCTTGCAGAACTGTAATTGCAACCTTTTTACCTCATGCAAATACTATTGCATGTTGCTGAAAGCCTGTCACTGTCTAAAAATGTTTAATCAATTAATATTTTTATGGCTTATAGTACAGTTATTTACACTCTACTTTGGGGACTGGCTAGTTACTGCATACATCATTATTATTATAATATTTCATAATTTTGTAGAATCATAGAATAGCTTGGGTTGGAAGGGACCTTCAAAGGTTATCTAGTCCACCCCTCTGCAATGAGCAGGGACATCTTCAACTAGATCAGGTTGCTCAGAACCACATCAAGCCTGGCCTTGAGTGTCTCCAAGGATGGAACATCTACCACCTCTCTCGGCAACCTAGATTTAAGGAATGTAAGTAATTTAAGAAATCAGTTATTTCACCACTGGCTTTGCAATCAGTTTTTGCACATATACCTATTTCTCATGATCTAGCTGCTGGGTAATAACCCTGTAGAACTGAAATTTGGTAAAACAAATGCTGTATAAAGAGAAATGTTTGAACAGATCCTGACGTTAGTGCTCTGGACACTTCAAGCAAGTTTCTGGTGCTGTTTTAAGCTGATGACTGACTTCAGGAAATAGATAAAAAAACCCCGTTTTCCTGCCCTGAAAAGTATTCATGCAATCCAGACCAGAATCATCACAAAGCAGTCAGTGGAGGCAGCCTGTCTTCACATAATGGTATATATTACATGCAATCATTAGTCACTGGACAGATAAACTGCTGTGTTTTGGCAGCTCCAGAGTTCCTACAATCTGGCTGGCAAAAAGGAAAGTGGTCTGTCCTGTGTTATGTTAGAGGTGCATAGTATTTTAGAAACAGTGTTTGGACAGAGAAGCAGCAGAAGTATATAGCTACTGCTCTATTTCAATCATATCAGTAATTTGAGACAATTATACCATGAGCTGTGTATCATCAATTGTATTATCTGCTGCAGTAAAATCTGATTATAAAACTGCACTCAGATTACCAGTCTTTGCTGCAGGTTTTCTGCTGCTTACTTAACTGCTGCTTTTAAAAGGTTATTATTATTTTTTAAAATTTAGGAAGGGTTTGAAAACTTCATTCTAATAACAAAACACTTCAGCTTCAAAAGCCTGCCTCCCTCATGGCTGGACTGAATCCTTTTTAAGTGAGAGTCTTTTACCTGTCTGTTGGGATTGTACTGGATCTTATGTTAGAGTATATGTTTCTTGTTAATATGTTGTGAAATAAGATGCAGAAAAAGCGATTATAAAAAATCAGTAAAAATAGAATAGTCATGCCCCCATGTAATTAAACCAAATACTGAGCTTACTACCTTTTTCCATCGTAGGACCAATGCTTATTAGCTGCATGTAATGTTAAGTTTTGCTTTGGAGCAGTGGTGCGTTCAGAAGAAAATCTTCCAGTCATCCTGTCTTGGTGGGCATTGGTTCAGTTCAAAGACCAGTATTGGTGCACACAAATAATAGTCCTTTTCTGAAATCTACATGTGAAGTTTCACACTATCTACTCACCAATGAGAAATGATATTGGGAAGATTAATCCAGTTCCATTCCCATCCCAAATGGAAACATAAAAGCCCTTCCATCTTGTGCATGATGAATGTTTGGCCTAAGGGATATGGCCAAACCTACTATGAAAGAACATAGTAGTCTTTGGAAATGCTCCATATGGTAGACAAAAATGATGACTGACCTGCTTCTGCTGTACTGGATTGCTTACTAAAGTAAACCTAAGAAATATGTTTATTCTACAATGACCTACTTTCTGAGGAGTGAAAGATCTTCTAGAATTTGATATTTCTTCCACAAGAAATAAGGAATTGAAATAAACTGTATGAAAATGCATTTAATGAACTCAAAACAAGTTTCAATTCATGGCTCCTCAAAAAAAAAAAAAAAAGAAAGGGGGTGAGAATTCACAGCAAAAACAGATTCTTCCACTTTTCTCCATCACCATTTTCAGTCATTAAGACCTGTATTTTAAAATACTATGTGGAATCCTTGAGGATGAGATAATGTAAAACTCTGTATCACATGACTGAATTATTCTTATTCAAGCTGTAGGGAATCATTTGAGGTTCCCTGTCTCCAGCATGGCTGCACATTCATGCAAAGCTTTTTTAGGTACAGAAAGAATTAGAAAACCCTGCTGTGAAGCTGGTAACAGAAAAGGCATTCTGCATCTCCACTCATTTTTCAGCAGTGCAATACATCTGAAGTATAGCCACTATCTAAAGAGACAACAAAAGTGGATTACAGAGTCTGAGTTTTATAGAATTGGACTGTGTCATCAGTACATCATCACTGTAATAAATACTGGACAGAATGATCTTGCAATTATTAAAGCCATACTTTTAGCAAACATATAAGGATGTTCCAGTTTGAAACGTGCTACTGCAGCTTTGACTCATTGCTATTATTACTGCTCTCCTTTCCTATTCTATGTGAGATGAACAAAACAGAAATTCTGCTGTCCAACACTTTAACTACAAAGAAAGGTTTTCCTATATTAAAAGATATACCTGCTTAACTTTCAGGGTTTGAAAGAATAACTTAGCTATGTACATGCAAAGCCTATATGGATACTTTTAAATAAATTTCAGAGTAGTTTACATCAATTAATTTTAAATAAAGAACTGAGGTTATGGACCTTCATATCTGTCATGTTGTACATAGATTAATAGCATCCCTAAGAGCACTATCTTGTTTGAAGACATGACATAAATTCAAACCTTTATTTATTCTCAACTGAATAGAGATGTGTAGTTGAAATTACGTTTTAATAGCTTTTCTACATCTCTGGCACATTTTTCTCCTTCTTGCAGATCTAACTAACTACATATACTGAAGAACTGCCAGATCTTGTATAGCAGTGTCAAATGGAAAGTACAAATATGATTCCTAGCTCCTGCAAGAAACCAACTGCACCTAGCATGCATAGAGAGTAAAGAAGATGTGCCATGCTTTGAAGACCACGAAGTAATTTGCCATGTCCTTGAATATATTCATGTTCTTCTTATGTGGTCACAGGCTTGTTCTTCAAACTGAGGACTCAGAACAGAGTTTCTTGAGGCCCTGGCCCTTAAGTTGCCCTGCTTTAATGTTAAAGCTGGTCTTCTGACCAGAAGCCTGATATCTTTCCATGAGTATCACTCAGTGCTGGGAATTGCCACAAAAGAAGCATTTGGAGTCTATTTCAAAGGAGGAGAGAGATGCACATTTTCTGCTTCTCCAGAAGTATTTGGGGAAAATTCAATGACAGCTGTGTTTTTTCTGCCTTCTTGAGATATTGCTTGCAAGAAGAGAATGATCCAGCTTATTTTAGGTATTAATACAGAAGTTCAAAATTTGAGAAACCGCCTTTAATTTGAAAACTCAAGTCATTCATTATCCAATTTGCTGTAAGCCAATTGGTTGCAGTTAAAATAATTTTTCCATTACTTCTTCATCCAATACTATTTTCCAGAGCTACTTTCTAATCTAATTGACAACAGTATAATGATTGCAATAATCACCACATTTCACTCACCACGTTTCAACAGTTCAATTTTTATCTTGTAGTTCCCTTTCCTTTTTCCCCTTGGGCTTATCTATTTTTTGACATGGGAACATCTGTGGTCTTCAATTTTTCTTGAAGAGACAATCTTCAATATTCATCAAGGCTAAACAACATGTCATAGCTTTCAATCCACCAGCATCATTCCTTGTTCTGGTTGCTGAAAATAAACCAGTTCTTATTGGCTTACAATATATAGTCAGTCACTTCAGTGAAGCAATGATCTTTTCACCAAGCTTGCACAGACACCCTTTACTGCACATATTCTAAGACACCATGAAAAAATAACCAGGTATGCACATCATAGCTGGAATTGTTAGATATCTAAAACATAATAGGTAAGCTGGAAATACATTGGGCATAATTTTTAAGGGAACTCGGCACCTTAAAGTGTCAGGCTATATGTTGGCTTATTTTTGTAATTTAATATTGTGATTAAGTAATATCAAGAAACCAAGACAGGAGGTAGCATTCATTGAAAGAAGCAGTCATAATGTCTGAGCTGTGCCTGTTATAGATTAGTTAGCTCTTTTGTTTTCATTCCAGCCAAGAAGCCTGCCAAAGAAAGAAACTATTACCTGGGCTTTTTTGTGACTGTAATAAACAGGATCTATTAACAAATCAAGCTGCAAGTGTAAAGAAGAAATTCCTATTTAAACTCAAAGAGATTTTTTTTTTGGTACTAATTTTATCGCCCTCCATATTCCCATGAGTTTTTGGAGCAAGCCTCCTAAGTCTGGTGCAGTAGTATTGCATATTTAGCTTAGATCAGATTTTTTTTTTTCCATGTAAAACAGCAGACTACAAGGAAAATATACGATTGCTGCATTTTTTCAGACAGGGATGTCAGTTGTGTGCACTGCTTCCATCTTCCTCACTATCTGATATTGAAAATGAGTCTGTCATAGCAGGTTTCATTTCAGATAATAAGAGAAGTTAATAATTAGGAAGTTAATAATCCGGGAGCTGGTGCTCCCGGATTCACTGAATCTAACCTCTGTTAAGCAGCAGTTTCCTGTATATTAATAGATTTGAAATTATTCAGGAAATTGCTTGAAAACAACAGACTCACTGAACATTATTTTAATGTCAAATGAGTTAAAAATTCTTTTTGAGTCATCCAGAATACAGAGGTCAATGCTATACTACAGCATGGCAGCCAGCACTCCTTGGGAGCTGAGGACACTCAACTCCATTCTGAAATAACATAACTGGCTAAGATAAAATGGACCACAGCAAAAAAAATCTTCTTTTCAGAAGCTGCAATAATATCATGTCAATGTACCTTAAATGTCCTTTCAAATTCCAGATGCAAGTGTGGCACGGCAGTGATCTGACTGCTGCATTTAAGGTCATACTTAAATCAGCTGGTGGAAAGGATTCTTCTCTTTCATACACAGATGGGCTTTTCTCTTTTGAGTATTCATGAGTCTTCTTCATGTCCTCCCATAAAATTTTAAAAAAAAAAAAAAAAAAGAAAAAAAGATGGTTAGCCATCAAGATAAATTATTGAGTGATATTAATACCATTTCTCAACACAATGCCTGTTCCCACAGATTTATATAAAATGCAGCTTACATTTAAAATGTACTGATTCACAGTAGCTGAGGAACCTGTTTGTCAACTTCAATATTAGTTTTAATTCTGCTATATGAATTAACCACTAACTCTGAAGAAGTAGGAAATATAGCAGCATAATTTACCAACATGTGGATTTCATCCTCTGAAAAAACCTAATCAACTCTGACTGCTTTGCAATGAAAAGTAACATAAATAGGAGCTCAAACAGTGAATTCATAGAAGTACACAACTGTCCAAACAGTATTATCCATATTTCAAATCACTGTTCCTAAACTGGAAGAGAAATTACAGGCTTGTACAGAATAAGCAGCACATGCTTGTTGAGTCATATTTGACAAAATAAAAACTATCGTACTTTCATTCATATGGAGTTATTAAAAGTGTCTTTCAAAACTTTGTACTTTACATAGATGACATCAGAGAAAGATTCTTTTATGCAGCATATTTTTTTGAGATACCTGGACGTAGAATCTGGAATGCGTGCCCAGCTCAGTCTGCATCATTTAAATGTAACAACCAAATTGCTGATATGTTGAATGGTTTTATCACTTCATCAGATCACTTTCAACAGTGCAGTTGCAGCTGGATGATTGTTACAAAGACATTACCATCAGCCTGAAACATAAACATATCTCATAGGCTTGTGTGACAGGTGGTAATTTACTTGTAGAACTGAGCAGCCTTCCTAAACCTGAGACAGAGCCTAAACCCTGGCAGTGCAGAGGAAATGAATTTTTGTCCAGACTCATTTCTTTGTTCACAAGTGGAACAGTTTCATTAATCCAATGTCCTTTATTAGCCTTAAGTTTGCCTTCAGAATGGGAAGTAAATGAGAATGCATTTGCCCCTTCTATGAAACATTAAAACACCATTTAGCTTTGTCTAAAATTCTGCCTAGCTTTGGAGACTCATATTCAATGGTCTGTAATTAAATAAAAAGTTTTTGTTGCAGTGTATTATAACCATGTGATACCATGGTACATTTACATACCATTGTTTTACATATTATTTATAACATACTCTGGTGTAATCAATTTGAATTCTGCATCTTCCTCTCATCTCCTCCCAGTCGTTTTGCATGTTTAAAAATAAGCAGTGAGTATACATCTCAAAACAGCTGCTGAACTTAGGAAGACCAGAGCTACTAGAATTGTAGCATCTTTTCATTCCAAGCAGATACTGTGCGCGGAGTAGAAGGAAGGCAGATTAAGTTACTGGAACATGTATAAAAGACCTATTATAACCAGCATCTCTACCAGTATAAAAAAATTATACTCGCTTAGATTTGCAATTGGTGGAAACTGGCATAATTGATGAGAATTCATCTGCTTTGAACAACTTCTTTGTAGCATGACTTTGGACATTCAGTTTGCTTGATTTCTTAAGCAACTATTTTAAATATTACTTATTTTGTTTTTGCATCAGCAGTTGCTCACAGACCTGAATGATCCCAGTAGGACTGAAGCAACATGACTAAAAGCCAAAAGGAACCTGATCGGGGAGACCTATGGCAGGTGCTTGTGTTCGAGTTTACTCAGGTGGAAGACTAAGCAAAGCAAGAAAAGGGACGAGCACCTCAGATTAATTCTGTGTCTGAATTGAGCATTCAGCCTGCATATCACAAAGATGCCTCTTTCTTTTTTTCCCCCTATAAATAGAGCCAAATACAACCTATTTAAGTTGTTTCATTTTTGAATGGGCTTTATTTAAGTTTGCCTTGACATGTTCTTGCCCCTCTACCTTTTTTCAGTCAGAGGGATTTGGAAGAAAAATGTCTGTATGTGGCAATCACAGAACAAATACTGCTGCTTCAATTTTTTGAAGCGGCAATGTTCCTTTAAGTCACTGAAGCATTCACAAGGCAGCATTTACATGACAAACAGGATCTGATCTTTCAAAGTCAAGATAAAAATATACGTCAGATAAAAATATTACCATAAAATAGGTCTTGTATAAAAGACTGCAATTACTGGCCTAGGACAATATAATTGAAGATGCAATGTAGGCTAAACTACAATTCTTATTAAAAGTTGATATTGGCAGTTCGCGGTCAGAATTCACATCCCTGCCACATTTCAGATGTGTAAACTTTGTACCTTTTGTACCAATGAGAAATATCTATCAAAGCAGAAAGCAATAAAAAACCTCCAGAGATATGGTAGTCCATCTAAATACACTGTATATTTATATCTTAAATAGTATTGGAAAGACATCATAGTATTTCCGTATAATTTCTATTTAACATATATGCTCTAACATTGCCTAGAAGACCTAATCTAGATTAGAGACGGATGCAAAAAACTGATAACTGTGTGTTGCCAGAAAAAAATTGATGAAAATCCCAAATGTAAATATTTTTACTTTTTCTGGTAAAGGAAATGAAGAGAAAGACCCAATTAAGTAAGCTGTCATGGTTTAAGCTCTGCCACACAGCCCACTCTTTCACTCCCCCCTTTCTCCCTCAGATCCCGGAAGGATGGGGAGGAGAATAAAGAAGAATGCAACTCCCACAGGTTGAGATAAGAACAGTCTATTAACTAAGGTATGACACAAATCACTACTGCTACCACCAATAATAATAATGATAAAGGAAATAACAAGAGAAGAGAATACAACCGCTCACC
>WYDI02031412.1:27001-47967 GCA_009867235.2 Psittacus erithacus
AAGTCAAAAACACAGCACTGCACCAGCTACTAAGAAGGAGAAAAATGACTGCTACTGCTGAACCCAGGACAGTAAGCATTCTGCTCCAAAATGCTGAGTGTTTACAGTGTTTTACTGAAGCTGCATAAGATCAAGATTTTCCTGTTTTTTCTCAGAAACACACCATCCCTTCTGTTCACTGCTCATGTCTTCTCAAAATGACAGGTCCCTCTCCTAACATAAAATGTCTAGCAAAGCACACTGATGGTGCTTGTAAAGAAACAAATCCTAGCTCCTTCATATTGCAGGAACTCAGAGAAGCTTTGGACAGAACTTCTTCACAAGGAGATTGTACCAAGGACATGAGAGCTCCTGAATCTCCTTCATAGAACTTCCTCTCTCTGTCAGCAATCATCCTTACTCATATATTTCTAATATTTTTCCATTTACTGTGGTCCTTAGTTTTAAATTCTTTCTACTGATGTCTTTATCTAACAATAAGAAGTCCAAGAAAGTACAATTAACATACAAAATCCTGTAATGCAAATCTGTCCAGCAGCTTACTTTCACTGAAGATTTTCTTTCATTTAACATTTCCTGATGCTGCAGCAACAAGAATTTAATATAAAAAAACTTTGCTTCATTTCAGATCAAGTCAATTGGGTTGTATATGAAACGCATTTATATTCTTAGTTTTCAGCATGTCAATAACTACATAACCTTACATTTTTGAATGCTATATAGTAATGCAGTTATGCTCAGCTTGCTGTTCGAACTTTCTTTAAACATCTGCTTCTCTGTGCAGGAGGAAAAATTATTATAAACTTACAGCAAACAGCTACAGCATGTTAGGTTTAATTAGCCAAGATACACAGCCTGAGCTCAGTATATCCCAGCCACAGCCACATGCAGATGAAAGATAAAGAAAACTTTCTTTCCTTTTTGGATACAACTGGCTACATTATTTGCATTTTCAAATGCTCACAGCTGTTTTTACTGAGCAGTACCCTGGCATTGGTTGATAGAGACAAAAGCCTGAAAAGCAAATGACAAATTGTATCATATAGTTCACTGTATTCAATTTTTTTTCCAGCAAAAGTTATATTATCTACAGTAAAAGAATCAACTGGCAACATTTGGAACACCAAACTTTAATGATTGTCAGTTGGTTAACTAGTATCTCTGCAAACAATACCCATTTTGGTCCTTTTGTATAAATAGAAGATGAAAGATAGTCCTTTTAAGAAAAAAAAAATCATAAATTCTAGAAAATATATTTTGTGCCTCTTGCCACAAGTGAGCTGAAAGGAAAGAATTTGTTAAGCCACAAGACAGTGATTCTTCAAGGTCACCTGTCAGATCCTCAAGCTGACATAGGTTGCATCTCTATTGTTGAATAAAATAGAGCTGAGGAAAGCATTTAATCATCAGATCACTAACTGTCCTATGTCTTCTTATATTATTCTGCAGAATATATCTCTTCAGGGCATACTTATGTGCTGAAAGATTCAAACACTGTCAGCCTGAGTGAGTGGTAAGAAAGGGCTGGACAAACTCTAACGCCTGTACTCTCAATCTGAAAAGCTTGTGTAAATTTTTCAATTTTGCCAGTGCAGCTTCTCAGATGTCAAACCCAAGAAAAACCTCATAAGCTTGCTGGCGTACTATGAGGGGAGGCCAAAACAAAGCGCTACAACTTCATGGACCTCTGTATGCATGTGACCTCATGGAGTACTGCTTGCATGCAGTACTGTATGGCAGCCTTTTAAAAACAGACTGTGGCTAATGTGGTTAACATTTTAGTTCTGGTGTCCTCAACATAAGAAGGACAAGAAGGACATGGAGCTGTTGGAGCAAGTGCAGAGGAGGGCCATAGAATCATAGAATGGGTTGGGTTGGAAAGGACCTTAAAGATGATCTAGTTCCAACTTCCTTGCCATAGGCAGGAGCATCTTCCACTAGACCAGGTTGCTCAAAGTTCCATCCAATCTGACCTTGAACAGCACCAGCGATGGGACATTCACAGCTTCTCTGGGCAGCCTGTTCCAGTGTCTCACCACCTTCACAGGAAAGAACTTCTTCCTAATATCTAACCCAAATCTACCCTCCGTCAGTTTAAAGTCATCCCCCTTGTCCTGTCCCTACATGTCATTACAAAAAGTCCCTCTCCGGTTTTTTTGTAGGCCACCTTTATGCACTGCAAGCTTCTATAAGATCTCTGTGAAGCCTTCTGTTCTCCAGGCTGAACAAACCCAACTCTCTCAGCCTGTCTTCATAGGAGAGGTGCTCCAGCCTTCTGATCATCTTTGTGGCCCTCCTCTGGACTTGCTCCAACATGTCCACACTCTTCTAGTGTTGAGGCCCCCTGCATTTGTACTTGCCCTGGCCAATTTATAAGTAAAGATAATGCATTTCAGAAAATGTATTTCAGTATATTTATTTAGATTTTCATTGTTATATTAATCTGACCTCAGTTTAAGAGTGAATAAATATATAAATTTTGAATAATAATCTTAGCTACTGTTAAGAACTCTGAAAATCAAGGTATATTTTCTTCAGTGATTGCATGGAGATATTAACATAAAAGAAATTTTATCATTGCCATGCATTCAAAGTATATTGAATATTAAAACAGTTCCATATGAATAAAATTTAGCTACATGCTGTGTTACAAAAAGAAGAGCTGGAGTGAAAAAAAATATATATATTAAAGTACTTTTAATTTTTTATATTTCAAACATTTCATAACAGTATTACTTTTCTGTGGCATTTATCTGCAATGTGGTTTTCATGCAGGAGAACGAGAATGTAGGAGGATTTTCGGGTTCGATTTCTATTTCTTCACTTCTAGTTCCACTTACTAGTCCAGTCTCAAACATTGTCTGAATACTTGACAGATTGGAGAAAAAGCAAAAAAATCACAACATCTAAACTTGTGTCTTTTCTTTCCTCCATTGTAACAGTAAAACATTTGGGGACTTGAATAAGCATCAAATTGAGACTAAGTTCAGAAGGAGGCTGGTTGTAGTCCTCTGTGGAAGTAAATTTCTTCATGGAGCATGTACTTCGCTGTTCTAGCTACTGCAGACATGGGTCTCTGGATATCGCAAACCATGATTCAGGCTGTCATTAGCATGTTAGATATGAGATACTCAGTGTTCATGTTCCAGTTTAGGAATTACTGTAAGGCACTCACTAGCCCCATCTTTTAGAGTGCTTTGCTGCAGACAAGACTGAAAAGTCTTCATGAGCTGGAAGATGGAGCAGCTACCTTGGAGAGTTTATAGACCAAAACAAGATACTTCTTGTCCCTGTGTCTCCCAGAACCTTAGAGAACAAAATCCAAGGCTTTTGCCTTAGTCTGAGAAAGGAAAATGGAGAGTTTTTCCATGACTACCCAAGCCAAGATCTCTTCTCCAGTACGTGCAGTCACAGGGGGAATGAGTGGGCCTTTATTTGTCTTTTTTTACTGACCTAGCTAGCTAGAATCCCATCTTCAAAGAAGGTGATAAGAAAATGTGCAGATATAATAAAACCAATTAAAAAGAAAAATGCATGTATGGGTTTAGCATATAGTATTGTTCTCAAGTCAGCAACTTTTCATGCAGAAAATATTATCAGTTTTGAAGAAAAAGATTGAGTGGAGAGGATCACAAATTGATTTTAAATGCTTGCAAGAACAAAAGGTACTGTATAGATGGTTGGATTATTTTCTTTAAAGCTTACTGTGAGTCAGGCAAAATCTAAAAATGAGGAAGATCTAACTCAATGCAAAACACATACTGTGTTCGTAAGACAAATCTCAAAGTGAAATACAATAAAAATATCAGCTAGGAATGAAATAAAGAAAAGAAATATAGATCTGTGCCTGCTGTTCAGAATGTGAAAAATTGAATCATGACTGGGTTAAGTGAAACAAATATATCAAATTCCTCCAGAGGACCCTGTGTATAAACTATTAAATGAATGGCATGTGGAGTGTTCTACTGTAGGTTTTCCTAGATGAAAGTAGCATAGCATATACCTACTGTGATGCTATAATGCTAAGTGCAATTTGTGAACTAGCCCAGTTTTTCTGATTCTGGATAGATAGCATACCCTTTTGGCTTGCAAGTGAAAGATTAAGAAACAGACGTAGCATTTAACAATTAAATGTTTCCAAGGCATTCAAAATTCATTTGAGGAGTCCCATTAACAACACTGAGAGTTTATCTTTGGTGTGAAAGGATTGAGTCTAGAACATATGTATGAAAATAACACATTACTACCCACACACTGCCAAATTAAAGAAAGCACCCTTTAGGAAGCAAGGTTCACCAGGGCTTTTCCAGGTGCTGAACTGTAGCATTTTCTCTCATTGAAAGCCTGATGAAGTGCTGAACTTCCATAACTGTGGACAAAGGAGCTCTATTGCTGCCTGAGAGAAAATCCAGGGCTCGAATTCAGTTATTCCTTCTCTGAAGAATCATATGGGCAAGTGCAACAGTTGCAGTTATATGACTGCAACAATAGACAAAAGGTGTTTGTTTATTTCAAGAGCATACATTAAGTGAGAGGGGCAACTGCAGTATACTTGTTGCAGGTGACAGCAGGGGAGGAACTGTGTGCTGTCAGGTCTGCTTCGTACCTCTAATTCCAGCATTGCAACACAACAAAAATATGTTGCAATGACAGAGTCATCAAATAAACCAAATAACACTTGATTTCAGAGGCTCAAAACTAATTTAGGTAAAGCAAAAATTATGTTTATTACATCTATTTATGTCTGCAGTGCATAAACCAAAAGGATTAAAACAGCAATGGGCTTCATACTTAGCCTGCACTCCAATCTCTCCTGGCCAGTTTCTCTCATATTTGTCCACCCATTTACTTGCTTCCTTTCCTTTGTGAATCTGGCTGCAAACTGCAGCAGCCTTTCACTTGCTCCCAGTATCTGTCAGAATGTTTAAAATCCACTTGCTATCCCTTCTGCCTACCTCAGCATCCATGAGGATTTAAAATATGGTTTGATCCTAAATTCAGGGATGATGCTGCAATAGGCCACTAGCTTGTTCGGACACAAATTATTGTGCTTCTGTTCCCCACTGTTCTCCAGTGCCACTTGAAGATAAATAGCTCACCTTTGTTCTTTGAAGGACCTGGTTTGTAGTGGTTTTGTTTCCTGTTGTATTTGCACTTACAGCTTCATCTGATTTAGCATTCAGTTAGGATAATATTGAGGCAGTCTGACATATTTATAGGCAATAAAGTAGATATCTTACTCATTCTGCAGAATAGATAGTAAAGCAAATAACTAATAAATGCCTAATGGCTCCTTGAATTTCCAGCCTTTGGCATGGTTTACTCAGATTTTTATCTAAGTAGGAGGAAAACACTGAATAGAGATTTTGAAAAGAGAGTTCATTCAGCTTGTATGGATTTCTGGTTTTCTCAAGTGTTCATGCTCTTCGGAAAGCACATTTTCTATATCGCTCACTAAACAAATAAAATAAAGACCCTTGACCCCACACTGTTCTTCACATGGGAAAAGGAAATGAAATTACACACCTTCTCATTTTTTTTTTAATTCAAATTCTTTCCCTGAGGGCAAAGCTTAGAGAAAAAAGGACCTACGTACTCTGCCCTCTCCTACTGATGTTACACATAAATGAAAGAAGTTCACTCGTTACAAACCCAAGCCCACCAAGCATCCATAGAATTGTGTAGCTTGTTTTCTTTTTAGTTTAGTTGGCATTTTTTCAGTGATTAAATCTCACATTTTCTCAACAATCTTATCACAGAGAAACTAGGAAATGAAATAAAATAGCTAAAATAAGAAACAATTAATTAGTGATTTTTATTCTCTGTCAAGGGGGGTATCACTGCTCTGGTTACTACAACTATTCTTCATAGAGTGGTCAACATAAAGATCAGGTGAATATGTGCTAGCAACCTAACTGAGAAACAGCATCCAAGTTAGAAGACCCTTGGCATTAATTCTAAAAGAAACAGGTCCAAGAGTGGTAAATTCCTATTGTGCATTTCTTATAAGCTATTGCTGCAACTTCCCTCATGACTGGTCTAACACAACACCATTATGAAATGATTTGATCTTTAAAGCAAAGACCAAGCTTCAGAGTGCTGGCATGTATTTTCCTTTCTAGTTCTTAAACCTTGGCTGCTGAGAGGGCTTGGAGAAAAGTTATACACCTGCATAAATGTTTGCATGTTGCTTTTATCTGTTAGAATGTGAAATAAGGTATTCAAGGATGAGTTTTCTTGAGCTAGAGGGTTTCTAATTAGATTACATAGAAATATATGTAACAAATCATAACAACTAAAAAATCAGCAAGTATACAGCTGAACAAGGCATGCGTGCTGCACATGGTAAGGATGAGAGTGAATGTGGATTCAAACTAACCAAATTCCTTCAGCAGTATAATTCAGTATACCTGAAGTCAGTGAAGGTATATGAATTTGCACTAGGTGAATATCTGCCTTTTTGTCTACAGAAATGTTTCTGAGGTCAAACTTATTTAGTTATCAGAAAAGATAGAAAAGAGAGAGGGAGAAAATGAATCGTCTATTTATAGATTAAAATACACAGGCACATAAAGTTCAGCTCTGCAAATAGGAAAGCTTCTCAGAAGCAACTTCATTTTGAGGCACATCTAAAGTTTTTCTTGCTGCTTACAAAGATGCAAACTCTTTGTGAACACAAAAGAATCAAAACTGAGACATTCAAGACTTCACTATATTGAAATGTAGCTTGTTAAAATGGTTTGGGACTTTCTGCTTCATGTGATGTTAACAAGCCCTTCTCCAGGCAAATTCCAAAGTGGCAGCCTTGACATAGGTTTCTCCATGAGACGTAGGTGATGAGACATGTGAACTGTATGGTTGTCGTGGTTTAAGGCCAGCTGGTAACTCAGAACCACGCAGCTGCTTGCTCACTTCCCTCTCTTCTTTCCCCCATTCCCAGATGGATGGGGAGAAGAATAGAAAGCATGTAAACTCCATGGGCTGAGATAAGAACAGTCCAGTAACTAAGGTATAATAAAAAACTACTACAGCTACCACCAATAATAATAATAATAAGGGAAATATCAAGGGCAGAGAATACAAAACTAAAAGGGGAAAAGGGAAATAATAAACACAAGTGATGCACGGTACAGTTGCTGACCATCCACTGACCAAAACCCAGCTCGATGCAAGCAGCGATCCAGGCCTTCTGGGTAACCCCCCGGTTTCTATACTGGTCATGAATTGCTGTGGTATGGAATACCCCTTTGGTTAGTTTGGGTGAGGTATGCTGTCTCTGCTTCCTCCTGGCTTCCCGTGCCCCTCCTCACTGCCAGAGCATGAGAGACAGAAAAGCCTTTGACAAGAACAAGCATTACTTAGCAACAACTAAAACATTGGTGTGTTATCAGCATTGTTCTCAGACTAAAGCTGAAACACAGCACTGCTCCAGATACTAAGAAGGAGAAAAAAACTTTCAGCTGAACCCAGGACAATGATATGGGAAGCTACGACTTCCCCTATTCTTCTGTGTACTCCTAGAATCTCCCATCCCTGTGTCGCTTTTCTTTCCCAGCATGGCACGTCCTAGCTGGTAAAATGACAAGGAAGGATGTAAGAAAAGGGAAACCTATCATGAAAGTTTTCAGGAAGAGCTTATGAAATTCAGAACTAATTGTAGAAGTACTAGATTTTGAATAGACAGACTAAGGCTTGATCTTGTGCTTTGGTGATCTGCCAAGTGGCATCTTCTGTCCCAGAGTGCACATCTGGCCTCTCCATCTCTTAGAAATGAAACCAAGCAAAAAAGAAAAAGCAGCTTATTTGGAAAGGGCTTCTTAAAAACATAGAAATAACTTCCAAAGCTTTATTCTTTTTTCTCTGTGAAAACAGAAAATCCCCAAAACTGACATCTAGATTTGAAGGCACTTTGTTTCTTATTTTGTGATACTACCCATTATATTAATTAATTTGCCATCTTTGATGGGCATAGAGGATATGAACTCAGAAAAGAAGTTGAAAAGTAATTGCTTACAAATATGTTGTCTGTATTGAAGAGCTTAGATATCACAGCTGCTTCCCTCACTCTCCTTTTGTGCAGTTTCACAATAAGCTGAGTAAAGGACATGAGGTAAATGTAGGATATATACTGCAACTCATTTTGTTGAAACAAGGGGACTACAATTTAATATGAAATATCAGCTGGTAAGGGAGACTGGCTGCTGGTGAAGAATGATCACCAAACCTCTACCTTCTACCTCACTAAGTGACTCAACAGTTATGAATACTAAGTACAAATTGACCTCTTACAGTAAATCCCCGTAACAGTAGGTTTTATATCTAAAAATAAAGCATCAATTTCTTAGCTTTTCTAAAGTATGTTTTATTATCCATCCAATTTTATACAGAAGGAAAGAAGTTGTTCAGATTAAGACCAGTATCTTCAAATACATGTGCTGAAACTCTATTAACATCCAATTAGTAACAATGCTAGGCACTGTTTCCATTTTCTACTGTATACAGTTAGATTAAAAGGGTCTGTTATAAAATAGAAAAGCTGGAAGACTGAGGTGAAAACTAACAAGATCCATAGATCTATATAGCAATTTCATGTCTCATGAAGCTCTAGATCAGGACTTCCTTGACACACTTTCCTCAGGTGCCTCACTTAGAGATAACGGGGACAGTAGCAACCCCTCTGAGCTCTGTGCTTCTCTGTCTGTGTGGGCAGGAGGAGATATGTCTTTCAGCTGCTCTCCTCACAGATTTTAGTCTGCTTATCTCTCTCAGGTAGCTTTTCATGCACTGGGCTCAGAGTTGTTGCACCATGAAGTAGTTTGCAGGACCAAGCCAAATGTCTTTCTGCCACGTCTTGATTCTTCTGGAATGCTTTAGACATGTTATTGTCTCCTCTTACCAGTATTTGCAGTTCTATATAAATTGTAATTTCCCAGGACACTTTGAAGTCCCTTTGTGCTTTTATCAAACAATTAATGAGGCTTTATCACCAGAATAAACTGATGTATTATAAGTGACTAACCTGGAACTCAGCTGAAGCTTGTGAGACCATTCATATGCAGATAAAAATGCACCGAAAGGGACAGTGTTTGTTTATATATATATGGACATGTGTTGTTTTATAGACTTTGCAAATGAAAGAATGAATCAGATTTGTTAGTCTCCAGATCCCTGTTGTTATCTCAAGTACTACAAAAGTGAATTATTTCAGTATTTTCTTTTCCTTCCTGTACTACTATATGCTTTTTCAAGCCAAACTGAAGCTGTTACTTAACACAGTTTCTTTGGCTCAAAGAATACAAATGTGCCAGGTGCAGAGGGGAGGTGGGACTCCTTTGTATTCACACTGTTCTATACTCAGACCTGTAAATCCCAGACCAGCAGAAAGCATCTTATCCTGCCCAAGCCTTAGTGGGTCAATGAGTGGAACTGACTCAGCTCACCCTGGACCCAGGCATATTTCCTCTGTTTGTTCCTCTACCAGAGTAGCCCTTCTCCTCCAGAGAGGAGGCAGGAGGTAAAAGAGAAGATTTTAAATCCTACCTTTTAAAAATGATGGAGCAATTGCCGGAAAGCAGTCAGAGATGTGGACTGGACAAGGGATGAGTAGGACAGGAGGGTAGGCTTGGCTGTACTAGGCTGTGACAGTTCTTTATTTTTGCACAGAAAATGCTCTTTCATTTGTTACAGACTTTTAGGTAAATCCCTTCAGTTTATTAGTTTTTATTTATAAAGCTTCTCAATAATTACAGTGCAAAGTCATGGAGCAAAAATCTCTAGGTTGTCTAGCCCAACAAGGCACAATGTCTGCTTGCAACCCAGAAATCCAGCAGTACTCTGCGCTGCATCAAAAGGAGCATGACCAGCAGATCGAGGGAGGTGATTCTGCCTTTCTGCTCTGCTTTGGTGAGACCCCACCTGCAGTAATGTCTTTAGCTCTGTGGCCCACAGCAGAAGAAGGATGTGGATCTGTTGCAACAAGTCCAGAGGAGGACCAAGCGGATGAAGTGTTTCAATAAACCTGCCTCCTCAAGTATTTCAAAGAAAACAGTAAAGAAGGAGGAAAAAAAATTGAATAATTTCAGTTTAAAAAAAATTAGAAAAAAATGCCTGGGATTCCAAAAAGTTCAAGAACTTGTCCTAAACAAAGAGAATAGAGGCAGCACAATATACAACAGTGTGCTTGTGCAGCACATGTGTGCGGTGCTTCCCTACAGAGCACAGATAAATGGTAGACATTGATGCAAATAGATAGGGGGCCTGTGTTTGCGTGAGGCTGCACTTGCTAGAGCTGTTATACAAGTTCTTTGACTACCCACCGCTTCCCAACATGAACAGCACACTGCCTCCACAAACCATTTCGCTTCCCCCTGTGCAGCTCTGCCATAATTAAGTCTAGTACACTACTGGAGAAGTAAAGTATACAGTTTAATGTCTGCAACAGTTCAGATTAGGGTGGATATGCAATGGAAAACACACTGAAATAAAGGCAAAAGAGGGGAAAAAGCAGTGGCTTCTTACTCTTAAGAAAATACAACTCTGCCCAACTTTGATGGACATCAGTTTTTTTTCTATTATAAACCCTTTTTTAACTTGCTTCTCCCAACAAATATCTTAACACTGTATATAGAAAATTGGTGTACTATTGATCCACAAAAAGTTCTTTTCTTTTCCAGCTTCACTGCAGTATTTTTCCTCACACGTCTCTTTCACCAAAGATATTCCTTTTTCTAAATATCTGAGTTCACTGACTGTAATTTAAATATCTCCAATCCTCATTAACTTTCAGTTAAGAAATTAGGCCAGATCTGTATTCCTACTAATGTAAAAAAACATGCCTTCAAGAAAACCAGAAGAATTTTAATGACATTTCTCTATGTAAATAAAACAGTCATGCAGTTCTTTTTTCCTGTTCTATTTTTGTTGCGCTGGTTAAGGAGTGGGAATATACCCTTATAATTGAGTATGATTTATATAATATGCTAATTCATAAGTGGTGGCTTATCATCAGCAATGTGAACTTTGAGAACTCTGCAAAGAGTGCAGTGAGGACAGGGTTTTTCTTGTGGACTTCCAGTGCACTTCACAAGAACTTTGTTTCACAAGCAATTGCCGAGACAATGTGCTGCCTCAGCTATGCAAGGCTGGCTTTCTTGCCTGTGCAGACAAGAATAGGTCTAATAATCTTATAGAGTTCTTTTGAGTTCACATTTGTGGTTCCAAGACCTGTATATGTTTAGTCCTATGTTTTCATAATGTCTCTTTCTCTAGTACACCAGAAGAAGAAAAAAATATTTATTTTTCAAGAAAAAGAACACTTTAAACCCAAACTGAATATAAGAAGAAGGAAGTGCTGAAGGCGCAGAAACTTAAGCTCAGTACTCGGTAGGCTACAGAATTACTCAGTAGCCTGATGCCTCAACTCTTCATTTGTCAAAAGTGTATAGGTGTCATTGCACAAACTGTCAAACAGTATTTAGGTAACTGAATTCTGCCGCAGGTCATGCAGTGCTAAGGAATACCTAGAGCGATGCAGCTTACACTAAGCTGGCCAGCTGGTAGCCAGCTGGATTGCTCTCTATACTCCACCATCTGTAGACTGGATCTGCATTGGCAGATCTGAGCGCATATATACATCACCTTGTAGAAACTTTGACTGATATGCCTCAATTCTGAAATTTTCCAGCCTATTTTTCTGTGGCAAAGTCAGGCAACCTGGCTGCCTTTACTCTGCTGTTCTTATCCATGAATGTGGACAGCAATGACTGTAGTGAGTAATTTGGATTCAACTTACACTCTTTTTTCATTGGAGAAATTCCCCTCAGTCTCCTACCCTATAAATTAGCATCTCAGTTGATAAGGAAAGGATGAGTTCTGCTTTCTGAGAATTAGGCATACTGTCTTCCCCAAGCTGTACACAGTTCTTTCTTTGCATAAAGATTTTAAACTTAGTCATTTGTTTCTATGTAGCTTCTCAGTATCTTACTACCGTAATGGGAATTATTTTTTTTTTTACTAAAATGCAGTTATGCTTCATACTCTTTCTCAGTTTTGTTTTAAAATGCTTTTCAAGCCTTTTCTGTTTGACTGCAACAGTAATAATGAGGACCTTTTCATCTTTGCAAGAATTAACCTTTCCTAGTTGCTTATCAATAGAAATAATAAGAAGGAAAATTTATGCTTACATGAGTTATCCAAGAAAGAAAAATGCCAAGGATTTATGATCAAAACAGAAAAAAATCATAATGCTTTGTTGCCTGTGTTGGTATCTTGCTAGAAAATTGATATACCACAGTTGAGGTAATTGCACCACCTATGTGTGATCTATCAAGACACAGTAATTACAAGGAGCTGCTGTCTGGGAAATTCCCGTCTTCTTATTCTTCCTCTAATTTGATTCCTGGTAGAAGCTGAATAATTTATGCAACTGAAAATTACCTTTTTATTTTTTAGCTTTCTTTTTCGGTAAAGTACCTTGTCAAGTAAGATGATTGGTAGTCATCTTTCCAGGTTAATCAAGTTGCAGTGACCTCCAGGAAGCTAAGATTTCATTTTCTTTTATTGATGGATTCTAACTACCAAGAGATTTATCACTGCAAATTATGCACTTGCAAACAAAACAAAACAGGATGAAAACTAATAATGATTTAAGATACCTGCTCCTAAATAGATGTTTGAAAAACTAACATCTTCATTCCCCACCACTTCATAATGCTGTCCACAGTTTTTATAGTGTTGTAGCAAACCTGACATTTTGGCTTTAGCATGTACTTTTTCTGCCCAAAGCACAAGAGTTTGGGCAGAATACACAGGTAACCAACGACAATGCTTCAGCAGACACTGAAAGCTTATGCTGGCCACAGGACCACTCTCCTCTTATTAAAGCTGGGACATTGTGCCAGATAGAATTCAACATAATGACATTAAAAAGATGGTATAACCTCACTTTGTACAACTATTTTTATTGAAGTTGTCTAAAGGTTGTTGGAGGCCTACAATTAAAAATTGGGAGCATATCTATTCCCCTTTCTCCTGTTTACTCTCAGCTCTGAAGCTCTTAGAAGTTAAAATGTTTCGCAGAGCAGCCAATGTTTACAGTCACTTTAAATTGAGAAAGAAACCCCTAAAATTCACCTGTGTCAGTGAGCATCAGTATTCCCATTGCCAACAGTAAGGAGAAAAATTCTGCTGTACATGCATTTAAACAGTTGTAATACTCTTTCTGCCAGCTTAACTTTTATTCTTCATGTTCAGCTTTAGATTCCAAGCTGACATTATGAAGATGCCAACTTATCAAAATTTAGTTCAGATGTTGTTGAATTACAGTTTTTGACTGATGTTTGATAGAAAAATCATCTTCATCCATGTGTCTTATGCACATGGACGTATACAGACAAGCTTGTGAAATAAACCTTTTAAAATCAGTTCCCACCTAAATTAACATAAAATGTAGGAAAATTCTGCCCATAAGGAATTTGATACAGTTATAAGCAAATGGGAGGAAAAGAATTGCATTGCAACAGCAGAAAAAGGCATCTCAGCTTTAACCTGTAACAGTATGCTTGTCTCTGCAGAGATCTCACATGAAGTAAAGCAATAGGCACATACATCTTAATACAGGAAATTCAGATGTGTAATTATGAAGTTCTGCTTACCATATTATGAAAATCATCCCCTCCCCTAGATATATACTGCATTTAATGCTCTAGGGGAGTGTCAGACAATTTGTAAATCCCAAATGACGTTAGGCATGAAGTAGGTGCTGCAGTGCTCAACTTCAGCAAGATAGCAGTGCTTCTAGGCAGAAAGAACTACAGACTTTTCAGCATTTATGCATATTTATAAGTTAGAACCTATGCACTACAGCATATCCGAGTGTGCTAGGCAGGAGCTTGAAGTTCTTTTCATTCTGTTAACATGCACTATTGTTCGAAACAGCTCTTGTGTATCTTAGTATTTGCTTAAACCACTGTCATTTATGTCTTTAAAACTGACATGTTGAGTAATACAAATAACATTTTTCAGGAAGAGTTCTTTATACAAAATTGTATCTGGTGCTTAAGCCAAAATCTGTCAACTACAGAAGTGTAGATAATTCTTGCCATACCCTCCACCTCTTTAAATAGGACTAATACACTGACGTCCTTTATCCTCAAAGAAGTCAGCTGCATGCTCATGCTTTACACAGTTTTTTATATTACATGGATGGCCTAATGAGGGTGCAGTGGTCAGAGATCAACAGGGACACACAGAACAATGTAAGATGCTTCATATACAAAGCAAACTTAATGAGATGGTGACTGAGCATTCTAAATAATACAAGGCTGTGCTGCACATGCACACATTTATGTTGAGAGGCATTGACAGGCAGACTTCATCAGCAGCTGGACTGCTTGTCCACTTCAATTACTGAAGGTTTTATACTTCCAGTCTAGCCTAATCAAATGAGGAGGCTATTCATGAGAAAGGGAATTCCAAACTGAACCATAAAATACTAATGCAGTTTTGTCAAACACAGGAAAACTGATGATATTATACGTTACATCATCTACCCTAGGGTCCAGGAAGAGCACACCTTGTTCACTTTCATTTAAAACTTTCAAGACTAAAACCAGAGGAAGAAGGCTTAGAGAAAAAATAAAAATTCTTTCCTGTCTTCAAATGTTTAATTCAGGACAAAAAAACCCCAAACAATAAACATCCTTCAATGGCTTCTTCAATGGCTAGACGTCAAAGTCAAACTGAGTATATGGAAAAAGAATATAATTTGTCTGAGGCAACTCAAGGAGCCAAAGCATACAGCAAACATTATGAGTAGTTCTCTTTGTGTCACCTCACTGGAAAATATTGTGTAAGCAAAGTTGTTTCCTGAATTGCAAAATAATACGTGCACTCACGGTTACTATTCAGTGTGCAAAATTATGTGTGATTCAGCATGATTACTTTTTCCTTTCAACAGAAAACTTACAGTGTTTGTTATGCAAGTGTGGACCAGATGTCTCATTTATAAATATATATGAAAGATATTGAAAACAAAGGAGTATATTTCTTAGAGAAAAGTTTTATAAATATTTGAAGGCAGAATGTGGTACCTGCAATTTAAACGAGGCGCAAAAAACCTACAAGTTATTGTATTATAAATCTTGATGTGAATGAAAAGAAACAGCCACATGGTGGCAGCAGAATACACGACACGAAGACGGGCCTGATGCCCCTTTTTGCAGGATCATATGGTCAACCAGGTTGGAACACTTCTAGGGATGGTGATCCACCACTTCCCTGGGCTGCCTGTTCCTACGCCTGAGCACCCTTTCTGTGTAGAAATTTTTCCTAATATCCAAGCTAAACCTCCCCTGGTGCAGCTTGAGGCTATTTCCTTTTCATGACCAAACAGGTAAAATGGAGGGAAAAGTAGGGTATTGCATTCAACTGTTGTTTATATGTGGTGTTCTCTAATTGCCTAGTTTGAAACGGGAGCAGCACCAAGAGGAATGCTGTAACAAGTTAAGAAACTGCATTGTTTGATGTAGTAGTTCATTGGGAATGTAGCTATAGTTCACGAAGGACCAACAGATGTGAGAAGTGGAGTGTTTTCAAGTAAGAAATAGGATCTCCTAAACATGTTGGTACACATCTGGTTGTAAAGGAGTAGGCTAATGAACCAAATGCGGTTCAGTTATGAAAGACATTAAAGGTATACCTCAGTGTTCCAAAATCAGTTCATCAAATAACAAATTCACATTATATGCTGTTGCATAACTGGGGTTACATAGGTTACTAGTACATACACGAAGACTGCTAAAAAAGAGACTGAAGAAGATGGATTTTTCACTTAAGGGACAAAAGAGACCCTCAGATTTCTGGTCTCTCCTGGATAGACATATTAGGAAGAAATAGCTCATAAATTGCTACATCTTATTCTATCATTGTTTGTTATATTTTTTCTTTTTCTTCTTCTTTCTGTCTGTGCTCAGTAGCCTTAACTTTATTCCTTGTCCAGCCACCACGACCTTGTTTCTTCTAGACCCTTAGTCAAGATGTTTAATTACTCCAGTCTTTCACTTCTTCAGGCCTATTGTTCCAGTGATAAGGATCCTCAGTTGTATCATTCATACATGTTATTTTCATAACAGGAAGTATTAATCCTTAACAGACATTTGGGCATTACTGAACTGGTTTGCTGGATTGAGATAGGTTCAGTGAGATATGGAGTATCTGAAGTGCTTTTGCCCTTTCTTCTATTTGTCTTCCCACTCCATGCCCTGCATCCCCCTCATCTCTAGCTCATCCAACCTCCCTGAGCAGCCAGGCGCTTTTCCCTGGAAGCTTCAGCCATCGGTGAAGGTTACTAGACAAGGTGGGACTGGGGCTCTCTTCTTCCTTCTTTGTACTCCAAGATCTGGGCAACTTTGCTGGTTAATAATCTTATCTGCAATCACCTGCTACTGTAAATGCTGGCACCATGTTATTTACCAGCTTTGCTTGCAGTTTCCTCAGGTACTGCAAAACTGCTACATTGCAATTATCATGATTTTGCAAGACAGCCTCGGGACATAGCAATTCCAAACAATCAGAAAGAGAGAATTTGTTACACAAGGCTCAAGCAAGGTGACAAGCTCTTCCTGTGGGATGTTTTGGAAGCTAAAAGCTTGCATGGGTTAAATGCACAGCTGGACAAATTTATGGAAAAAAGTCTGTCATGACTGAAATGCAAAGGCATCACCTGAACTGCAGGTTCCTGGAGAGGAGAACAGTCTAGAGAATAATCACTGTATGGTTATCTTGGTCTTATAGTTTCTTAGTGATCAGTATCAGAGAAAGCATATTGGACTAGTTGGGCCTTTGGTCTAACTCTGTATGGTCATTCTTATTTTCTTATAACCATACAAAATACTTAGGATATTTTTTCCTTTGAAATGGAACTTTTTAAAATTGCATGATTGGTTTTTGTTTTTTTTTTTTGTTGTAAGTAGTAATGACTAAAAATACATCTTCAAAAGAACTCAGAAACCTAATAGCCCCCAAAAAGCCTGTGAATTTAGTGGGGCTTTTTTCCTGGTTTTTGGTAAATCTCATAATTGGCATTCATATCTTGTAAAGAGGATTGCTAGTGTAATACAGTTTAAGTGAGCAAGTAGGAAGAAAGAATTAAAAGCATTCTATGATTTGTTAACTGAAAATACTTCCTATGTTTAAAAAACTGTGAATCAACACACCAACTTAAATCTCTTATTTGAAAATGTAATAGTAAAGGGCCTAAATAAGCATATATAGGCAGCCCCATTTTCTTCTCGTATGCAACTTGTTTTCTTGTGATTTAAAGGTTCCACCTAGCTCACCAGCTTTGAACATCTTCCTCGCTGTCAAAATGTGTTTTAAGAATTATCTTTCGGAAGGGATATCAGACAAAGAAAGGACTATGTGTTTGGGGATCAGGGGCCAGGGGTTAAAGAATTAGATATGAGGATGTAAAAAGCAATTGTTGACAGAATTCTTTCTGTACAGAATGTTTTGACAACATTTTCTAAGGTACTAATGTGAGGATGTGTTGGGTTGAGGCAGGTCAGGTCCACACAGCTGCTCATTCACTCCCCCCCTTGGGATTGTGGGGAGAATTTGAAAAGTGAGTGAGAAAACTCATAGGCTGACATAAAGACAGTTTAATAGATAAGACAAAAGCTGTGTATGCAAACAAAGCAAAACAAGGAATTAATTCACCACTTCCCATTGTCAGGCAGGTGTTCAGCCATCCCCAAGACAGCAGGGCTTCACCATGCCTATGGGATACTTGGGGAGACAGATGGCATAACTTTGAAGTTACACCTTCTTTTGCTCCTTCTTCTCCCAGCCTCTACTGCTGACTGCATGTGGTGTGCCATGTGGTGTGCAACATCCCTTGGGTCAGTTGGGGTCAGCTGTCCCAGCTGTGTTCCCTCCCAGCCTCTTGTGCACCCCCATCCTCCTTGCTGATGGGGTGGTGAGGGGCAGAAAAAGCCTTGACGCGGTGATCCCTACTCAGTAATAGCTAAAACATCCCTGTGTTATCAACACTATTTTGGTCATAAATCTAAAACACAGCACCATATGAACTACTGTGAAGAAATTTATCCCAGTTAAACCCAGTATAGGGGAAAACCATCATCCTTCCTGAGAGGTTTTTCTCCTCTTTTTTATTTTATAGAAACAGGCTTTCAGCAGTATGACTTTCTTCAGCCGTAGCTGAAGTAGAGATTGTTTTCTCTCTTTTTCCCCCACAGTAAGCGCATGAAAGTTTTGGAAATTCTATTAACCAGCTTCAGCATTTCCAATGGAGTGAAAGCACCATGGATTCAAATGCTTAATTAGCCTGATAAATTGCACTGCAAGTATCCCAGAATGTTGTATCAAATCTGGATGATAGAGATGACTTACAGATGTGGCATATCTAACCCACATAAAGTGAAAACACCAGGCTAAGATCTATTTTGTTACATATATAAAATGTTATATATATGACATAGATGTTGCTACTAGTTAAAGCAGTCAATTAATTTCTCTATGAAACACTAATAAATTTGGAACATCAATATGTGTAAACAACATGCATATAGATTTCCATTAGAAAAATAAGTAATGAAGTTCAACTCTAGGCTATTTATGAATACAGCGGATATTGTCTCAATACCTGAATATTTTCTTTTAATGAGGCACATTTTGGTTAAGAGGAAGATTATGAGTATATCCAAGACAGAAGAGTTCAGCTTGCTAATGCTTATAGTTTTCAAATGGTCTGTTCATATGTCTAAGTAGATAATTAATAAAAGATGAATAGCACAATATCAAAAGACATCTGTGTTAGCTGCAGAAACATAATGAAGGCAATTTAGTAAGTTTCAGAACAAAACCCACAAATATTTTCTCAGTTCAAAAGACCAAACTGAATCTTTGATAAGACTCTTCTTAACTCACTGCAGTGGTTTGCACATATGGTACTTTCTCCCACGAACTTCTTAAAATGCTCCTTAGGGACATGGATTGTACTATGGGTGTATTTTTAAATATTGTCATAAAAAATATGATAAACAGCTCATCAGTCATCTAGAACAGTGAACAAAAGGGTCTTTAGTTCATTGAATAATCTAACCTTTAAGTGTGCTATTTGGCAAGAGCACATAGGACTCTACCATTGGTTGTAAAAACATGCGAGTCCTTTACAAAGTCAAGGAAAAGAGATCAGTAACAGGAGTTGCCTGTGGTCATGGTGCTACAGACTAGTAATGGGTAACTTTGTAAAGGAGTCCATTCCAGTTTCTGTAAAACTCAGTGAAAGAAAAATCCTTTGCTCACTCTTCCAATGCTCTGCGTCAAGCCTAGTGTTTGACTGGAGATCCACTGGTTTTGGATTTTTATAGATTGTCTGGTTTTTATCAGGCTTTTTAACACTTGAAAATCTTGTAGGAATGTGTCTGTACAGAATAACCTGCCAGCTACTTTGCAATTTTTGTCTCAAAATCTGTCCAGGAAATTGAAAAGGAGAGGGAAAGGTTCAAACAAATTTAATTTAGGCAGTTATCATCACTCTAGGACTATATTAATTAGCTTAAAAAAATTGTGTAAGAGTATAAGATACTGCGTCTTATAAAGAATGTCTTTTGGGAATTACTGTTCATCCTGAATCATAACACAAAACCATAGAATTACACTATGAATTTAAGAGGTAAAATATTCAAAACCAATAAAAATGAGTACTTTCTCATGATAACAATAATTGGACTGCATGACTTATTACCAAAGGAAGCACTAGGAATAAAATATGAGATTAAGAGTGTAATAGATGGGAACCTAGCTGAGAGTTGACTCCTGCTCATGACTTAAAGACATAGCAAAGTATGTTTTTGTCAAAATGTATTTGTAAAGTACATAGTTTATGTTCATTGTGACTATTTGTCAGGAAGAAGCAGGAAAACATAGGGGTGCACCTTCATACTTGGCCCACCCAGAACGCCTGACCAATGCTGTTGACAACAAAAAGCAACTGCTTGCTTCAGATACCACTATTAAACAGCAGCTTATTATCCAATTTCATATATATAATATGCAGATGAGGAACAGTTCTTATTTACAGCCAAATTTTGCAATAACCCTGTATTTGCAGATATATTTTCTGTATCAAATACATCTCTTTTAGGCTTTAAGATTAAGCAGTAGCAACATAATTTGGATATTCTAACAACCTTATGTTCCCAAAATGGAAAGAGCAAACATGCTGTTGCTGGAGGTCCCGAAGACTACGAAACACAGGAGAATTCGTGGTGCCATGTAAGAATATCATTCCTAGGATTACCATCCTGGTCAAATTGCAAAGATGTAATTGTTTTCTTGCTACTTGAAAATCCCTCAGCAGTTTATCTTGCCTTATTTATGCCCCATATCCAGCACAATTCATATGTTTTTTATATTCCAATTTCACTTCCAAAAAAAATAGCTTTCACTTGTCAGCAATGTTCTTAACTTTTCCTTTCTATTCAATAAACTGTGCACGTTATATGGCTAGTGTATGGCTCTTTTGTTGAGTGCCCTTCCTGTCGGCTGAACAAAATGGTAAAAAGAAATTATATGTTTACGCGGAAAGCAAAAATTCCAGAGTTATAAATGTTATTGCTGCAAATATATTCTGGAAGAGATATTAAAACATGCTTCAGGGCTCAAACCAGTATCTCACTAATGAGTAACATGATGAAACTTAATGCACGGGGTTGATCATTTTTCCGAAATATCTAGAATAGTCTTCTGCTAAAAACTAGATTAAAAGGACTATAAAGTTTACTCAGCTTGATGGCTGTCAAACAACCAAATGTGAGAACTGTTTGGAAGCCTGCTCATTGTTTCAGAGTGACAGTTTTCCATAGGTGAGATTCAGATATAAATTTCTCCTAGTTACAAGAAGTGAAGTATGGACTAAAGACGAGAGGAGAGAGAGGAGAGGAGAG
>WYDI02031417.1:4514-32797 GCA_009867235.2 Psittacus erithacus
CTGCTTCCTCCCAGCTTCCCCTCCTCCCAGGGCAGAGCATGAGGCTCAGAAAGTTCTTGATAAGTGTAAACAATCTAAGCAGTAGGTACAAACATCGGTATTACCAGTACTGTTCCCAGACCGAAAGTCATAAACACAGCACTGCACCAGTCCCTACGAAGGATCAAAATGACTGCTACTGCTGAACCCAGGACACTGGGCACATAATCAAAGCAAAGTTTTGAATAAATAATTTTATTGTCATTATTTCTTTTCAATACTAATTTTATGATACAGGCCTATACATCTAAAATTGCTGGACTGTCTATAGAAGAAATACATTATGTGCTTAATAAGAACATAAAATTGGAGGGATAATCTAGCTGCTGATTTATTTTTTTTTTTCTGTATGTGCCTTGTATTCTCTTTTGCAGTGTTACGATCTTTATTTTCAACAGTTTTTCCTTCTACACCAGTGTATTTTAGTATTTGTCTCGTACGCTAAGCAAGTCAAGCAAAAGTACTTAAGAGCAGAGAATTTAATTGCACTTTCTGTTGTTATAAATGCTTCTGTAATGCAGAAGAATTGCACTGACATTTTAATACGCTGTCACTTTAGAATACTACATGAAGTGTGAACAGAGCGCAGGCATTTTTAACAGGTGTGTCTAATTGTTAGTTTGTTTCTTAGAAATAGCCATAATGTAAAATTCGGTGAAACATGTAGAACCAAGCTGTTTGGATCCTGCAACATGCTAACCAGGTTTTTCCTTTGGCTGCTGGTAAAAACAAATTGGGGCGTGTAATTGATTTTTTGTAAGTAAAGCTTTTATGTTTGCTTTGAGTTCAAACTCCATCTTTTTCTTGTTATTTTTTTGTCCCTTAGGAGGGATTGCAACATGGGCTTTTAGAAAAAAAAGAGTTCAGTGTATTCATTTATTTTAGCGACTAGAACGTTTCTATTACTTTCAGATTTTGCCAGTCTGTAACTGCAGAAATAATCGTGAAAAGGGTGAAAGCAAGATCAATTACATTTTTTTTAAAGTGTATTTTCATTACATTTTCCAAGTGCCTGTTATGTTCAAAGGGAGTTCAAGATTGTCTTGTTCACAGAATATTTGAAAAGCCCCTTAAAATAAACAGATCCATCCAGAAAAATGTCTGGCTTGTTGGACAAAGTGTGTTTATTTTAAAAAATGGCAAAAGAGGAGCCTTAACATGCATACAGTCTTTTTAGATTTTCAGTAAGATTGCTACTAGTTCCAGAAGTGGATAGAAAAAGATCTTTAAACAAAAGACCAGAATACAAATGGGGTAACAAAAGTTAATACTGAATTTTGAAAAGAAAAAGAAAGCAACCAGGTTTTTTATATATCAAATTAATTATGAACATGCATCTTCTACAAAGTTTACTTAGTTAACAAGATTTTATTATAAACAGTTATTCTTTTTCAATTTGGCAGAAAGATAAACTATGTATGTTCTTCAAAGTTATATACTTAAGATTTAGTGAACATTTCAAGATCAAATGTTTCACTAATTTTACAAATACATTTAGATTGATTGCAGAAAATTATGAAAGTCTATTTATTAGTTAAGCTGTAGTTAAAGTAAAGGAATTCTGATCAATTTGCTAAGAATTGCCTCCAGCTGTGCTGGTTTCCGTCATGTAGTTAAACAGAAGCTTACCATAGTTTGATCTATTTGTCCTCATTTTCATGGTCACTGAAGTAAGGTATGATGGGCTCAGCAGCAGTCATGTGTTCTTTGAGTATTCAGGTGCTAATCCAGAGAGTCAATGAGAAACTTCAAAGCCGTTGAGGATATATATATTTTTATATATGTCTGTAAATGTTTTAATATATATACATTTCTGAAATTAATACAAATCAGTATGTGCACTAGTGATACATTTTAATACTTATGAAGAAGCTATGTAATAAATGCTTAATTTTAAGATAGAATTGGCACGGTAAACTATGATGTGGAATAGACAACCACCTTATAATCATACCAGGTAGTTAAGAAACAAGAGAACCAGTTCAAATTCCTCCTTTCCTTAAATGGAAGTCAGACTTGGACTTGACCTTCCCAAAAACTACACAGGTGCCTTGACCTCTGAGTCTCTATGGTGTAACTCTTTATTCAAACCCCAGCAACTGCTCTAGGCAAGACTTAAAATACGAACTCTGATTAAGACATTCCTCCAGCATGTTCCCTTACACACAGGGTTCAACTACAGATGGATTGTAACAAAGTGAGAACTTCAGTGTGTCTCTGCCAGATCCTATTGCAAATACTGTAGCCACTAAAATCCTGCCTCTCATTTTTCCAAGTACAACTCTGCTTAATCAAAGTAACAAGATGGAAGGTCACATTTTTGCTCCTCACAGGAATTAAAAAAAAAAAAAGAAAAGAAAAGAAATTGTTGTCAAATGGATCCATTCATAAAATGATTGCCATATGTACATCTAAACTGCAGGTGCACGATCACGCACACTCACTATACAGAATATTTTTATGTCTCAGCACTGTCCATGATGTATTCCTGCACCTCCCCACTGTGTAGCATGTGTGCAATATGCCCGCATGCCAGAAGCTGATCTGATATTTCAGCTGTTCCTCTCAAGAGTACCATTCCAAGCTAGTATTGTTCTTAAGGAAAAATTTGAATATGTCTAATTAATTTTTTTCCTTTCTCCTGCAGTCTTTCTGCAAGTACAGCTGTATATGCTATTGGTCACTTTTCACAATAGCATTAGGCATGTAAATGTTTTAATAAATGGTTAATGGCTATAGATTCCAACTACTCAATATATTTTGTGTGATACGTTTTAAACTGAGGTCTGCTATTTATGATCTTTATCCCTGATAGTGTTGCTAGGCATATCTTTAGTATGCTTTCAGTTGTTGTTAATAGGTTTTTTCTATGATAAATTAGTTAATGAATGTACTACAAGAGGATCACTCTTTTCTTCCTTCCCCAATTTTTGTGAAATATTGCTGGTTAACTTTATGAAGGGAATACTGAAAGAGTTTAAACTTTCAAGGATTAAAGGCCACTTGAAGAATTAAGATCAGCTGTGCTGAAAAGGCATATGCATGGCAGTTTTGGGTAAATGCCCTTTCTGGGGTGAAGTTTTATTTTTGTGATTAAGATAACAGTATCTGTTTTCTGAATTACTCTCCTTGTACAGCAACCCAATCTTAAGTAAAACCAGAAAAGTAAGCATCTTTAAACCAAATCAAATTATGTGCAACACTCCCAAAGGGTTCTTGGGCTAATTTTAGGAACTTGTCTTTTTAAATGAGTCCATCCTTTTAAAGGAGTCCATCCTTAGTATTTTATCAGAATCATCTGGTAGCCAGAAATATTGCCAAAGGAGAAATCGTTCCGCCCAGATTAGAGGAATATAACTGAAATAGAGATGGTAGAGCTGTACAGTGTACATGAAACATGATACAATACAGCGTGCGTGCTGCATTTATCATCGTTGCAGGAGTTTATGTACAGTAAATTCTCTCCTGACTAGTTTAGAAAAGATTCTGTCTTCAGGGACCTACTGACTTACTTTGATTTGAATGCAAATCAAGTCTTCCTAAGGTCCCTGACAGCAGAGTTTATCATTTAAAACAGTAGCTAGAAGTCTGAACATAGTTCTGATTACATAATTCAAACTTGGGCGAGACAGGATTTGAAAAGATGCTTCTAACAGCCAATCATCTAATGCATTCTTCTGCTCAAAGATACTGGCTCTGGTTCTGTACTTCATAGATAAAATAGTAATTAAAGTTGGAAACAGATAAGACAATCTAGATAAAACCTAATGTCAAGTAATGTAAAGTCATCCTTCAGAACTATTTTTATTTCCTATAGTAAATCTGAGAACTTTCTGAAAGCAAAATTACTTTAAGATATTATTGATATGTAGCTTTGTAAAACCTAGCAATTTAAATCCTGAATCTTGTTTCACAGTCTTTTTGTTTTACCATCCTCTGGTCTGATCTGCCATCAAATAAAGTGTTTCTATTTGTGTAAAATCTAATATGTTTTTCTTCCTCCCCTGCAAGCAGCCTTCATTTTCAGCTGATAAATCCTATTGTCTTAATCTAAGATGAAACAAAGAGATACTAGGGTTAAAAAATACTTCTTTTTTTTCTTGTTTAAATTGCATTTTTTCATATAAAACTAAATTTTCTGATTATCAAGCCAAAACTATTGCAAAATTACATCCCCTTGGGTCATGTACAAAGTAAGCTGTTATTGTACATGAAGTAGTAGCTTGCATTTGCTCATGCAGTTACTTGGAAATAATTATTTTCCTGCCTTTAAGCAAGTTTTCAGGCACTGCATATGTAAGCCACTGTGCAGTGCTACAACACCTGAGGATTTTAATCTGGACTTTAAATATAAAGTTATTGATGTGTACCATGTTCTGTTGCACTTTGAAGTTTTATAAAGGAGTGGCAGAGAAGGGGCAAGTGGAATGGCATTGTAGAAATGGGCAAGTGATAGGTGAACCAGTTTCAGTCTTTCACGGTATTGGTGAAGGGGTTGTACCACACATTGCTATGAAATATTTTGGATGTGGTCTTCAGCTGATTTTGTGGGTCATGGGTAAAAGCCTTCTTTCTTCTCCTCTCACTTCCCTTCTCAGTCACTTTTCCTCTCCTTCCACTAGGCTTCTGAATTTGCAAAGGCTGGAATTTACCCCAGGGTGGTTTCATTCCATGATGGAGGCCACACTGCTGTGTGGTGCTCAGTGTGCGTTCCCTATTCTTTTCCTGGGCACAGATCTTCCACAGCACAACCCATTCTTCCCTACCATCCCAGGTCTCCTGCCTCTTCTTTTGCTGCTTGGATTCTCCCTTTATTTTAGCACAGTCTCATTGCAGATTCCTGTTGCAGGACCTGTAGACCTTTGTGAGCCTGCACAAGACAAGACTGCTGTATCCTAATATTTTTCAGGAAGGAGGACATGCACCAGAAGTGTGGAGTAGTGAGACTATGCATGTGAAGTCATCTCAGAAGTGGGGAAAGAGGGAGTGAGAAGGTCAGAAGCAAAGAAACGAAATACAAAGGGTCCAAGTTGTCTGCAGAGTGGACCCACAAAACTGAGAAAAAAATATTTTCTCCTTGTGGCATCTGAGTGCTTCTGATATTAGGTTTTAATCAAATGAGCATTCTTGGTTTTAGTGAACTAATTTTCTGTAATTTTGTGTTTTGTAGGTGCTCTTCTGGGATTAAGCAAAATACACATCAGTGTCTGATTCTGTTGCATTTTTCAGAAAGCATTTTTTTATTTTATATCTCTCTTCCGCAATCTTTTAGATTGTGAACAAGCCCAGTGATTATATGTCAGACGTATGTTTTCATTTTAACTACCTGTTCATGTACATGTTTGTGGGTGCTTAAGCCTCTGACGTGCTGAGTCTGCTATCACTGAACTTTCTCCTGTGCCTTGCAGAGACCTTTTGCCCCTTTCCTTGTCATCCTGCAGAGTCTGGATTACATCACCTATCCAAAGAGCACAACCTACCCCAGGCATTGCCATCTTGTGGAGAAAGAGGGCGGACCAAAGTGGACTACCTATCCCAGTTTCATTATTGCTGCTCCTATGGTGACTTCCACAAAATACTGGGACATCTGCAATGATGCTGTGCCTTGAGAATATGTTTGTGGGAATCTGGGGAGACTTGGTAATAATTTGCAGAAGAGTTTAAGTGACCTGCTTTCTACTATAAAAGCTGTTTGTATTTTCATGTGAAATATCTCTGTTATTGATCAAATCCCAAACAGCCACCTAAGAAAACACACCATTGACAACTGTGTGCCCCTTCTTTAAGGGCACTGGGTGGAGCTTTGACAGTGTATCAAAGGTAGACAGCTCCATCTATAGTTAAGGGAAAGAGAGGAGCAATTATGCAGCACAAGTAATTCCATCAGTCCTTGATATGCATTTTTGGATAAGATGGATTGGACTTTGGAAATGCATGTCTCTGCTGATTCTTCAGGGAACCTGCGTGACTGACTTAAACCTAAACTTGAATCAAAGTTGAGTGAGGATGTCACACATAAGATGACTAATACATAAGTTCTTAAACTGTATGCAAGGTTTCTGCTTTCTTACACATCTACCAATAGGCTGTATGTAATTACAAGAGTTCAGGCCATATTCTGACTCAGTCTAAAGGCAGAGCCCTTCAGTGTTGCTGAGTCGACTGTGCTAGACCTTGCTAGGCGCAACTTTGTTCCCACATTCAGAGCGGAAGAGACACTCTCTGCCTGAATGTTTGTGGTGCATATCTGCATGGATGTTGTTGTGTCACACAACCAGAACTGTGTGCTGTGTGAAGCAGCATTAATTGAAAACTACAACTCTCTTATATTCTTGAAAAAACCATATCTGCATCTGTGCTATAAACTAGTTAGTTGATACTTTCTATAAGCCTTGTTCCTAACCGATAGTTAGAAATTGTGGCAAAACCAAAGCAGAAAACAACTTCACTGGCTTTTTAGCTGTGGGAGCACCATGCAAAACCTCATTTGATTTATGCTGTGTGTGTGAGACACAGCTGCTTTGCTGTTCTCGTATCACCAATGAGAAGGAGCTGATTAAGTACCTTTCTAGAGCAGATGCAGTAACGAGACTTTGTGAGCTGGGTGGTTCAGGAACATCCTCATCATTCCCTTGAGTGCATAACTGAGACCATGGACTTCTAGAAAGGCCCTTTTTCTGCTGAGATTGCCACTCTCCTCCCTTTGTAAACTGAAGAGAACCCAGGAATTTAATTTCTTCCCTGCCAATTAGATGAGCATCCATATTTTTTTCACCCAAGGGATGCATAACACATGATTTACAGAACTGCTGACTGCTGTAGTTGCAATTAAAACAATACTGCCTTCATAGCTTGAACACTGAGTGTAAACAGGCTGATAGTTTAATCAATCCATTTTCAAACATATTAACTAAATCAGCAGTTTACTGCTCATGTCAAACTCTAAACAACTGTAAATCTTGTTTTCAAAAATCAACCAGAAAAAATGTAACACATTAAAAATGAATTAGACGTGGCACACCACCCATAAGCTGTATAATAAACAGATCACAGGCCTATAGTAATAGTTGTGATTTCTGGCACGTCACTGGAGAAGAACTTATGGGTTTTCAGAATGACCTGTGTCATAAATCATTGCATTCCCATTTACACTGAACACATGTATCTTATTTTTCAAGAGTGGCTTCTGAAATCCTGATGAATGGCTTCAGAATTGATTACTGGAATGTATGAAAAGTGGTGTCACAAATGCCTAATTGAGGAAAGGAAAAAGGGATTAAAAATACAGTCCCATGAAATCTGAACAAAATATTGTAATATATAACAAGTAACAAGTAACCCAGGAGATAAGCCTAAAATATGGCATATTTGAAATCTGTCACTTTTCTTAAAGACAGATAAATTGAATTAAATTAATACGCATTTGCAGTAGAGTTAAAGCAATATAAATGCACAAGCCAAGCATAAATCATACATGTATTTTTTTTTCAACTATGCAGGCATCAGTATCTTGCTGTCCAGTTTAATGTGCTTCCTGTGTGTTATACGTATGTTTTCATAATATGGAGCACTTCATGTTAGAAAAAATTCAGACAACCCAAACCAGGAAATGTATTCAAACACATTACTGAAACTCCAGAGACGCACTGAGGTATTTTTATGTATATCTTATCCACTTCATTTATCTACATTATCTTTTGTGAGCGCATTTGAGGCACCCGCTCACCCTGCATGCTTAAAGCTGAACAAAAAGCTACACGCTCAGTAAGCCCAAATTAACACACCCTTGTCTCTCCATACCTCTCTGCAGACACTGTAGATAGGCTATCCAGCACAGTCTCATCTTTCAAGTGACAGGTAGAAGTATAGTTGGTGAATTCAATTTTTATTTCTTGTGCATAAAACACTGCAAATTGCAGTACATGCTGAAAGATAATGTAGATAAAATTTATGTTTTGCCCACTTTTAAAGATTTATCTGTATCAGCAGCTGGAGCATATGCACTGAAGTTGAATGTGTTACATGATTGTAGCATGTAGATTCTGATTTGGTGTTGAAAGAAACTCCTTGGCAGATAAGTAATGAAATGAAACAGCAAACATGCCATCACCTAATAAAAACATCAGTTCATAAGAACCATTAACTACCTTTTCCCAAGACATCCTTTTTTAATTGATGTATTTGAATTTGTGTTAAGAAAACAAATTCATGTTATTCTAATAGTATGTGCTGAGCAGTGGTTATAGAATAAGAATTTTTTTTAAGGAAAATATTACCCTTTGTCCAGTCTTTATTTGCAAGGTTCAAAATGACCAGTGTTTGTTAAACTTTATTACTGAGGTTCATGAAACTTTCTTTGGATTAGGAAAGCATAACCTTCTGTCCTGATTTAGAAGGGTGTTACAGCTTTTCATTAACCTGGAAACCTCTTATTTACATGGTTCACAGCCTGGTCTCAGCTCACTTGGAGGTAACAAAGGGTGTTGGGACAAGAGTGCAGCAGGGGGCTCATCCTTTAGGGCTGCCATCTGAATTTGATCAGGTCAACTGTTTTAACTTCTGCCTCATTAGGCAAAATAAAATGGAGATTATGGTGTGTAGAAGGATCACATTACAGACAGCAAGCTCTGCCTCCTGACACTCTCTGTTGATTTTGCATTTTGACAAGACCTTGCTTTCTGTGTTTTCCATTCTGTATTACAGCAGGCTTTAAATTATTTTGAAGACAAGATCATTTGTATCCCTTGGCATTTCAGAGCTTAGCCGAAGAGGAGTGAAGTAATAAGTGAAGACACATTAGTCCCAGAGGCAGTTTACCTACTGGAGAGATGTCACTGCCTAGCTTGGGCTTAATGCTGATAGACACATTAATTCAGCTTGTCAAGCAATGCCTAGCTCTTCTCAAAGTTTAGTTTAGCTGTAAATTTGAAAAAATCTGACACAAAAAAGTTCACTGGGTAAATTATTATTACCACGTGGCACAGAGGATTAAATAATTCATTTCAATTACTTATAATTAACATGTCAAGTCTATTCAGTTTCTCTTTAGTTCCTTGGTTTAGCATTTATATAAAATTGTAAAAATTGTTTAGAGTTAAATGTGTTTGTTGCATTATAGTGCATGTTAGAGCGAAGACGAGTATCATCAAATACTCATGAGAATCTTTGCTATCTGGTTGTCCACTAGCAAGAATTTCCTACTGACCTTATCTATGTGTGCCATATATTAATCGAAAGTTCTCTGTGTATAAAAGGCAAAAAATGGTTCAGAATATCAGTTTGGCCAGCTGACAAATATTTCACAGATCTCCTATGAGAAAGATAGTTGTTATCCATCACACCCAATTATGGTTTTCTTTAGGAAAAACAGGGATAATAACAGCAGGTGATGTTTTGCAATTAGGTATAGCTCTTCTTTTTCATATTGCATTTATTGGTAGGCTTTTCTTCTCTATAAGCTAAGAGTAATAATTCATGGTCAATGCAGAGGAAGTAGAAATATCAAAATTAGAAATAAATTTACATTTTTTTTGCAATTATTGCTTTGTATATCAAGAGTTAGCCAGAAATACAGACATTAAAATACTGTCAAAACAAGAAGCTCCCCTCAGGGAAGGGGGAAAAGAGGCAATGAGTAATATGTGACAGATGTGAACATAAATTGTTTAATGCAAAGTAGAATGTGTGCTCTTCTATGGTTAGAAGTGTAGCGTAAAATTGTTTTAAGCTGACTTGAGTTTTTTTATTCAAGTAATGACCAACTGAGAAATATACACTGTTGTTACATCCCAAGTGAACTTAATATGTCTGAATTTAAAGCTATTAGCTTTCAGGAAACTATAAGTTGCACAATCCATAATAGCATGTCTCTTCAGTAACATGGGCCACATGACTATATTTAACTTCTGCATATTATACGCCAACTTCAACATCCTTATTCCTGATGCAGCCTGATTCATTTGCAGGCTGTCACTTATCCTGTGGACTTAAGGAGGGAAGGAGTCACAAAAATAAGCTTCTTCTGCTCATTTTTATTTCTGTGTTTCTGCCTTAAGAATTGTATCATGCGGGAATGTTTAAAGTTCAAAGTTTTCTCTAAGAAGTTTCATAGGATGAGCCCACCACTTCCAAAAACCAAACAACAGAGAGGCAGAAAACATGATTTTCATGAAACAATTACACATACTGAAAATGTTAAAAAGGGTTTTGCTTAAAAATTTATCGTAAAGCATGTGCACAAATCATTGGAGATCCTTGCGGCCCAGATAATCTTATTTGCATTTGTTTCCAGCCTCCTATTTCTTCTCACTCTTCACTTTCTAGCTCCAAAAATATTTTTATTTTTTTGTCTTGTCCACCTTCCACTAGTGGCTGCTCTTTTCCACTCTTTTTTCTCCTTTTTTAACCTGCCCCACTTTTCTCCAGTCCAATTCATTTCCACTTCATTTGACAACAGTTCTTTACCTGCTCTGTTTCCATTTGACCCTTTTAGATGAAGGCATCACTTCCTGCTATAAGCTTAAAGTAGCTTAGGTGGGGAGATACATACCATGTGATGATATGTCTTTTAGATACTGTGCTGAATATAGTATCTATGAGATCCTATGGTATGAAACAGACCAGGCTGCATCAGAAAATGAAAGCAATTATTTAAAGCAAAGCTGTGTTAATTTTGGTGCTAATTGTATGCATGCACCCAAGAGCAGCTTGGCATTCATCATGAAAAATAAAGCAATCTGGGTAAATAGGAGAAATTCAGTTGGGGGGTGTTTGATTTTCCTTTACTGCATAGCCTCATAAATATTTGCATCAGCAAAACAGTCTGGCAACAAGCAGTGATCTTAAGTTTACTTTGCCATTAGAGGAACCATTTGCTGAATTACATCCCAAGTGGAAGATGTAAGATGTTACTGACGCTTGACTGTCTTCCCAGTACTAAGGCCAGCTGAATCCTAGTAGTCTAGTCTGTGGCACCTCCAGTCCTGGAAAAGTATGGAGGACTCTGGCCATAGAATTCATTACACTGTCCAAATATTTTGTTAGTGTAACGGAATGTTCAGTTATCCTGTTAATAGGTTTTACTGTTCATTAAAAATAATTTTGGCCAATGGTCTGGTCCCGCTATTGGATGCAGAGCAGCTTAGTTGTATGGGTAGGTTAAGAGAGCAGTTGCCTAGCTTTAAATGATGTCAAGGAGTCAGAACGGCAAATTCTCACATGTGAGATGTGTATTATCTGCCTCCTAAATACAATTGCATTATTTCCTGTCCAGTTAGAAAGTTAAGAGAGAAATGCAGCAAATATTACTCTTGCCTACTGTAGGCAGTAAAGAAAGCTATTCTTATGTACTGCAAGAGCACAATGGTGAAATTCCTCTTTCTCTGTTTTGGTCATATGAGAACAATACCGGCCGTGCTGTAGGTCCAAGTCATCTGGCATAGCTCAGCATGACTCATGGTGGCTTGAAGAGTAGCAGTCTGTAACTACAGTGAGGGAGAGCAGAGCTCACTGGCTTGTAGAAATGGGAGCAAAGAGGCAAAACTGGCTATTTTTCCAACATCATAAGCTCACACCTTTGAGGTCCAGGTACAGTTTGTCAGGTCATGTTCCTTCAGAGTGTTTAAGGAGCATTGGCAAGGGGTTGTGCTCTGGCTGGGTGACAAGAGGAGTAAAAGAAAAAATTGTGCATGCCTTTCACAATCATGCACAAGGAATAAATCTCTGAGTATTTTAACATGGATAATTAGTGTGTGGTGATTAGAAGTAATGTGGTGCCACACCCTGGAGCTGGTTTGTCTCAAAAGAAGGCTTTGCCTTCAAAGGACATAGAAAGCTAAATTGCTTTCCATGGTTGTGCTCAGATGCTCTGCTAGATGCAGAAGGGTCAGCTATGTTACCAGAACCATGCCGTTTTTAGGAGTCTTTCTTCATGAAGGAGACATTAGCAGTAATACTACCATCACTAAAATTCAGGGAATGCTGTCCTAAGCTGATTTGTGTCAGTAAAAGAAGGTTCAGAGTCTGGACTTCTTTCCTGCCTTTCTGTTTATATGGTAGTCTGTAAATAAAGGATCTAATTCAAGATGTCAGATTTCAACTTTAACACTGTAATATGCAATTTCACTACCAGTGCATGCTAGTGCAGCTCAGCATGGGTTGTCTAGAAACTGAGCTGATTTTTACAAGTAAAAGTGTAAAGCTTTTCAAGAAAATTAAGGAGGAAAGGAACAAATAAGAAAACATCTATATTTGCATCATAAATATTCTAACTGACCTTAGGCATAAAATCATTATTGGAACTTCTAGTCTAATATACATATGATAAATTACATGTTTGAGCTCTTCAGTAAATTAATCGTTTACAGTGATGCCAAGTGATAAACATCATTCCTTGGGATGATTTAGGCTCCTTGTAGTAGATTAGTTCTCCCTAAAAGTTTCTCTATTTCTGTGTTACATTTAATTCCTTTGTGTGCATTTCTCCATTTTAGACAGTATCAGCTGATATTTACATACAAATGTTTCTCAAGATCTGACATAAAATATCTTCAATTCTCATTCTAGGAGGTCTGGATTTTTCATCCAAATTTAATAGCTATTTATACCTTGAGAAGATATTATCTAATGTACTGTTGGTTCAAGTTCGTTCGCAGCCTCACATTATATGGAAACACGGACAAAGACTGTAATTTGTTAATGTTATGAAGAATGAAGTTGGTTAGAAAGGGAAGTGTACACGATTTATGATAACACAAGTGTTTCCTTGCTAATCCCTTGGCAGGTTCATTATCTGTAGAGCCCCAGGCAATAGTTGGCCTATCGTGAGAGTGAAATTTAACCCACAGCATGAAATTAATCCTCAAAGACTTTTGTCTACTCTTTCTAGAAATAATAAATTCAAAGTGATTTTATACTCCTCCTCTCTAACTTTATGCAGAGGTGTTAAATTCATATCTAAACTCTATGGCATGTATCAGTCTATTGATTTATGTTTAGTGAACTAGCATGCAAGTAACAAGGAATTCGAAGATATGAATTAATGGTGCGTTCGTTATTTCGTCCTGAAAACCTTTTTTCTTTGATAATAAAGAAAATTCTATTCCTTGTAATTACAGGGAAGACGGGGAATGTGTATGTGTATGCATGCATGTATAAAATCATTCTAATTATTACATGTGGATTTCTTAGATCCTCTGAGTTTATATATGAAATAACTTGGTGGGGTTTTTCACATCCTGACTTCTTTCATAAAACTTAAAAGAAATCCATCAAGGGCTTGTTGCTGGTAGGCAAATGGATTTTTGGTAGAGTTTTGGAAAGTACTTCTTGAATCAGCAGTGTAAATACTGGGTAAATCAGCAGTGTAAATACTGGGTAAATCAGCAGGGTTTTGTTGGGTTTTTTTCAGAAAGATTTCTTTTCCTTATGTATGTGAAGTACTAAGGAAAGAACAGATGAAAGTGATTTATTACTGACTGATTCAGACTCTCCTCTGCATTTTTTAGAATGTGATTCCTCACTCATCACGCAACATAGTCTATAGGAATAGATGAGCGCTTCTAGACACTTATATCTATCTAGGCACTATCTAGATACAGGGTAAAGATTTTTCCCACTTTTAGCCAGTGTTTACCCAGTACATATCCACTGGCTTGTTACATTTTTGTGTTCATCTTCTAGAGAATTTTTCCACTTCTGAATGCAGCAAAACATATTTAAAAGATGTTTGCAAATTGCCATATCCTCTCTGTTGAAGAACTTCTTCAAAAATATTACTTGAAACTTCACACAGTCATATCCCTTGTGACAGAAACCAAATGACAAGAAATGAAGCAGGTCAAGTGCTTCTTAGTACACAGTCCTGACCCTGGGCAGGAAGTTTGCAAGCTACTTAGAGGCCATTATATGAGCAGGTCTGGAAGTACGTTACTCTTCTGATCACCTCTCTTATTGTTCAGACAGAATCTATAACAGTGATGTAGACATTGAACCATTCCCACTTCACGTATTCCTTAAAAGAAAATTTGTATCTTAATACATACTATGCTTCCTCTGTGTATTTTAAGGAAGTTATTTTTGTGCACAAATACACTGTACTGGTGAGAAGGAAAACAGATTGCTGAAGTATGCTAAGCAGAGCAGTGAGCTGAGGGATGTCTTTGATCCTAACAAAACTTTAAGACATGTTAAAGATGCCATTTGATATTAGAGATGAGATGTGGTGTAAGTCTAGAAAACCTCTGAAAACTTCAGATCTTTTTGTAATATTTATTGCTCAGAATAGAAAATCCTACAGAAGTACCTCAAATAAAGTTAAGACATAGATTATTAATGTATTTTTAAGCTGCTTTTATTGTTAATAGAAGCTGATGGATTTAAGCATTCTAATTTGATACAGTATGGTACAGTAAATGAATATCATACAGTAAGTCAGATATCATTATGTCTACATTATTATTGTCCCTTCAATGCAGTAGTAGAGAGAAGGGAAATCTGCAGAATTGCACTGCTTGGTTATAGGTGTTAGAGATGACAAGGAAGGAGCACAGGCAATGATACATTGCTCATATTTTGATCAATGACTGACTCAAGGTTTCCCATCTGCTCAATGTATAGTGCTTCTTCAGGACCACACTCCTCTATCCCCACTATATTCATTATTTTGCTCACCTCCTATACATCCATCAGCCATTCCCCTGTGACTGACTTTCTTTATTTGCCCTTTTTCCAGACCACAAGCTTATAGTGAAAACTTCTTGCAACAAAAACAGCAGTGTTTGTCGATTGTGAGACTGTGGTTTCTGCTGCCAGTTCCAATGACAGGTTGGCATCTTATGACCTCTTATAAATGACCTTTAATAAATTGGCAGGTGAGAAGACTCTCAGCTGATAGGCAGGATGGCTTTCGCATTTTCAAGAGTCTTGAGTCAGAAAAAGCTAAAAAGGCTCCCCTGCATGTAATGAAACTGGAGTTGTGTAGGTTCTAAAGGTTCTGTAGACCTGTAAATTCAACTTTATCCTTTGGAAGGGTTCCAGGCACAAGTCAGAAAAGCTATAGTTTTTTAACAAGGATAATGCCAATGTGCTCTGCAACATTTGCAGCATTTAGGTACAGTAAGTCCTTCTCATACCTTAGTCTTGGCACCTTTCAGGATACACAGCAGGGATAGTTGTATCCTAGCGACCCTTGGATTCCTATTTATGTGCACAGACTATGTTGCACAAAGATTAGACCCACAATGGAGCAGCTGAACTTACTGACAGTGTTATGTCACATGGCAGACCAATAGCACACACTATGTGGCTGGCTTTTCAGAAGAATAGCATAATTTATCTTATCAATAAGAAGCTAAGCTCTCCAAAGAATTAGCCGTATAGTTGCTTCTGCCATTAGCTAGCATATGTGCTAAGAAAAAGAGTGAAGGAGGTGGCATGCCTACGTGTTGTACACTCAGGATTTTATTTATTGTGCTTTATTACTCAGTTTAGCATTAGACAACAAATAGCAATTATGGATCAACAAAAGCATAATCCTCCTCATATATAACAATATATATAGTAATTACCTATAAATTCTGTATAAGCATGCAGAAGGACTTTTTCCAACAGTCGTTTTTCAACAAGCCAGTTTTATTTATAAGGCGGCATTCAATAATTCAGTTAGTTAGCTTTATCTCTGAGTCCATGTAGCCCTGTGAAGACTTGACTAAGTGGGTGTATGGAAGGGCCACAGAATGTGGTAAGGAAACAAACCAATAGTCCCTGAGAAATACTGCTTGGCAGCATCAGAATTGCCTTTTTTTGTGCTTGTTTTTCAGTCCTCAGGCTCAATAGTTGAGTCAGATCAGCCATGTTAATGTGGTCTGCCTGCCTGCCTGGAGAAGAATGTGAGCAAAATGCCTTTAAAATACTTCTGTGACTGTACAAAATGAAAGGTAGGTAGTGAAATGGTTTGTTTTCTGAGATAGACATCACCATAACAGAACCTGAAGATACTTCCTTGATCTGAAGATTTTCATTAAATCAAAAGGAATCATTTACCATTTCTTTTTGGAAAAACAATCTTTGAAAGGCACAAGGCTGCACACAAGCAGTGAAATCCGCTGAGAAGTGTATGCTCCAGACTACTGCACTGCCTGCTACCCACAAATGCTGTGCTGAAATCCCCTCTCTCTCTTTCAAAATTTGCCTTGCTTTGTACCTTTAAAATTAGCAGCACTTGGAAAAGTCTTGTTAAATCTGGAAGAAGTCCTGTTTTTCTTTAGACTCAGCAATGTTTTAGATACTGATTAAATAGGGAACTCTCCCTTTATTCCTGAAGTCGGTAAGAAATATTATGGAAAATTGCGTTAACTCTTGCAAATCCCTGTACAACTATAAAAGTACAAATGAGATCGTCCCTGCTGTTTCAGTCAGGCCTATGAACCTCAGAGCAATAGGATATTTATAAGAAAATTCCAGACATAGCAGTGGTGCCGTGATCCATATGACCCAAAGTTTCCAGTCTTTGTCTATCCTCCTGTCTTTAAGGAAAAACAGAGGGGCATAAAATGAAAACTTGGAAGATCACAAATCATTGTTATGACTCATTATAATGAATGATTTGTGCATTACTTTATGGAGCAGTTAGGTTGAGTTTGGGGGAAAAAAGAAGCCTTCCTTTTTAATTTTCAACGCTTTATGCTAATATTCAGGCAACTGTCTTTCCTAAAATAACAGCGCTCTTTTTTCCACACTATCCTTGGTAACTACTGAGTGTTTTCAGCTGGGAGAGTGTGTTGTGATATAAAGGTGCGGCCTTGCATGGCTGTTGTCAAGAGCCTGTTACTGTTTCTGTTACATTAAGTCTTATTTTCTGGTGTTTAAAACTGGGCTGTACTTGAACTTTGGAAGTTTTCAAAATGTATTTACAAATAAGAAAAATAATCTCATTGGGTGTGGCTTTTTAGTTCTGCGAAGAAAATAGCGCTGTGACAGCTTTGTAGCAACTGTGATTCGCAGTTTTGGATACTCTGACCACAGCCTACAACCTGGTTTCTATATTCTCCTGAGTTTTGTTTAGGGATAGGGGTTTTTTGTCAATTGTTAATGGTTTGAGAGTCATTAGAAAAACAATAAATCTATTGAAGTCTCGAAATAGCTGCTGTTTTTCCACTACATTGAATTTGTAAATTTCATCTTTTTTATTTGTGTTATATCTTCATATGGTGAATTAATAGGGTTATATTCCCAGGTCTCAAAGTTTTCTCTTAACTTCCTGGGATAAATTCTAATGTTACACAAAAATCTGCTGGAGGTGTGGTTATGCATCTGTGGACTCTGAGAGACACTGGCAAGCTATCATTTCAACACACAACAGATTTTCCTTAAAGTTACGGGATTACATTTTTGGTTTGCTTTTTACAGAGGAAAGTGCACTATTTCAGGTGAATTCTATTAAAGAAAGCAAGTTTTTCCCAATATTTTGCTAGTTTTACTTTAAGTCACTAGAGCAGAGAAAGTCATAGCACTTTCAGAGGAAATTTCATCCTCAACTTGCCTTTTTATGCCCTACTGTATGTTAAGAACTGCTGAGGTCGCTTTGCACTGGCTGGTAATGAATTCCATATAATCTGTAATATTGGGGCACAACTGGGTGGGTAAGAATTGAGTTTCAGTCTTTAACTCAGAATTTCCTTGTTTTACTAGTTTCATTTCAAAAGGTAACACTGCTTTAAGGGTGTACATTTTCTGTGATTTTGTAGGAAGTACAAAATACAATTTTGTAGGGAAAAGTCATTTGTTCATGGAAACAGTGTATGCATAATAGGTAATGTCCATGTGATGTATATTAGCTATTAGTCATTTACAAGATTTGTCTATTAATAAGAAAGGACAAGTGAGTTAAGGTTTTCAAATGCAGGGTATTTAGTTGTACTTTTCAGTTGGGTAAGTCTGTTTGTATCCCTTCCAGTATTTTAAAAATCTCAGCCACAATATGTTAATGAAATTGTTTCCTTTTTAAGTCTTTTCCAGCACAAGCATAGGAGGTTGGGTGAACACTCAAAACTAACGCTTCTTTCAGCAACTCACAATTTGATTTTGGCTATTTTCCACTAAAATTTAATTTGGATTTCTGTATTTCACCATTTCTTTCCTTTGGGAGAAAAGATATTTTTGGTTATCTTTCCTACTTCGACCATAGGGAGCATGTGTAATGTATATTTTGTTGTGCTTTGCAAATTTTTGGTGCTAAATCATTTTAATAATAAAAAAAAAATCAGAATACACTAAGCTATGAGGGGATTGATCTCATCAAAGAACTTAAAATGCTAATGAACACTGAAAAGTATTGAAAAACCTTCCAAAAAATCCTCCCCCAAAATCTTCTTGCCAGAAAGCCGCAATGATTTTCCTGCCTTCTCTTTCCGCTGAAAAGTGCTGTGTGATTACCACAGGGGACACTGAAATCAAAGCTTTGTTGAGAAAACTATGTAGAAGTACTTGGTCCTTTCTGTAGGAACTGTTGAAGAAAAAAGTGTCACTTCTCCTGTGGGTTATAGAGCTTAATTACATTTTCCCAAACTGGAAGATTTTTAGAGCAATGATTGCTGTTTGTATTTCAGATGTTGTTCAGTAATGACCAGTAATAATTACTCATTCAAAACCTTCCTGTGGCTTATCAGATACATGTTTTATTTTACAAAGCTGCATTGAGTTTTGCCTTTGCATCTTTTTGAGGTAATAGAGAATACCCTTACTTTTTAAAGGCAGCAAAATTATTCCTTTAATCTGCTATCATTTAACTTATAGATGAAATTTTCATACTTACATTTAAATTTTTCAAAGGCTCTAATTTGCAGAGACTCAGTGCTGGCTTCATAGATTACAGTACGGTCACAAGACTCAAGAACGGCTCTACAGGGTAGGCTAAAGGTCCATCTAATCCAGCAGACAGAGGTCATGACAGGATATACATTTTTGTAATAGAAGTTAAACAGAGATAAGGAGCTGGATTGTTTTTAGCAGGCACATGTTACACACTGAAATCTGCCAAACCACATTCTCTTTTTTTCCTGAATCAAGACCGGATACTGGGGCCTTCATATAATATAATCCAGTATCTGATTTCTTGTGAAATCTCTTCTAGTCATTAGTTTATATTCCTCATCACTTTGTCTGTTGTTTCTCTATAAGCCGTTTTGAAGGAAAACATACAGGATTTTATCCAAAACTAATGAAAACCAGACTTCTTCTGTTGATGTATTAGGCCATGAGTGACTACCCATATTTGAAATCATAAAAATAACCCCATGATCTGTGACAATACAAAATTCTTCCTTATGGTGCTATTTTCAATTATCTGTCCAGTTTACATAAGGGGCAAAAAAAATCCATAGATCTTGGAGGGTTGTTTTTACATAGGAAATAGAGATTACAAGAGGCTTCAGAAATAAATTGTGACTGTAAAAAACAAAATGCTGGTTTTACCATTACTGGTTTCTGCTGATTCCTTCACCAACATAACTAAGAGCTTTTTACACAATGAGCTGTAGACAAAAAAACACAAGCAGTATTTAAATTTGCCTATTACTTTTACAGTCAGCAATTCTCAATTGATCATACCTTCATAAGATTGTTAAGATGACATCGCATATATTGCATGATCTTTCACACAAAACATTGTGTGATTTTCAAATGCAGATGTCTCTTTGTGATCATTGCTGTGATCTTGTGCTCAAAATTTGCATCCAGGCAGCAAAAAAAAAGTTTAAAGGACAGAATTGTATCCACAACACCAGCAGAGAGGGCAGCAGAGATGTTCCTGCTCGGGCAGGACTTGTAGACAGGGTTTTCACACAGAATGACATTAAAGTAATCTCTATGCTAGATAATTATAAAATTATAAAATAAATTCTAGATAATTATAAAAATATGCTGTGCCTACAGGCCCATAACTGAGAGGGAAGGCTGGTATTTGCAAGTAGCTCATAGAAGCCCACAGCTGCCAGTTATGTCTGGGACTCAGAAACACAAGAGCATTAACAGGACTTGGAGGCTGGGGATTGAAGATTGGAACACTTGCATGTGCAATGGATAGGGAGGACACCAGCTCAGAACCTCATTCTCTAGCTTCAATTTGCTATGTATCTGTTCTCAGTATCTTCATCCTTTAGGTAAAAGAGAACTTGCACAACATCATAAAGGTGTTTGCCTGAACAGTTTTTAGTGTGGAATGAAAAAATGGTTGTTTTCACTATTTTTTTCGTTGTTGTTTTGCACTCCTCCTCCACACACACACACTCATTGATGGAATTAGATTATTTAAAATATTTATGGTTTGAACTCAGTTTCTGTTTATTTCTTTCTCAGGAAGGCATTAAATTACTTGTATGTAACTGCTACAACTAGTTATTTTTGTTCTTCATTAGCCAAACTACCAGAGTAGATCTGCATGAAAGTTGCATGGGTTAATTTGACCTGCTTCTGGTCTAGTTTATTTTTGCTGAATATTGTCTTCTAAAACTATGTGTGAAGAAAAATTTCTTTCTGACATTATAGCTGCTCTATGTTTGTTCCTTGCATATAATGGGAAAAGTGATGCAGGAGAAAAAAGTAGTTCTTCATTAGTACATGACAAAATACAGTTTTCATTTCTGAGCCACTTCATTATGCTCTTGGTATATACAGTACTGCTTTCTTTTTGCCACTGATATTTTTTGATGAAATGATGTGCTGTTTAGCTTGAATATAAAAGCAAGATATAGAGGAAAGTCATCTATAAAAGGAATAGGAAGTACAGGAACAGTGAAGTTCTTTTGTGATTAATGCACTTTTGTCTAGTCTAAGAATAAGACTCACATTCAGAGAACTGGCCAAGAGTACCAGTGAAACATCTAAGCCATGTTGTCATGTTTAGGACTTTGACATATCTCTATTCAATGATGCAGTTCATTTAGGAAAAGTATTTTCAAAGAATCCTAAACTCAGCATAAGCCATGCATGGGAAGTTATTATCATCAAGGCTGCAAGAGTTTAATCAATTGTTTTATGAGGTTTTAGATATATTGCTTTTAGCTAACCTAAAAGGATGTGGCAAATGATGATGATCTTATTGGATTCAAATTTTGATCAGAATAACCCATCTCTTCCCTCTAAATTCTTCAGTTTTAGATTGCTAAATCTGTTGTTGATATAGCTCTTAACTTTACAGTGAATGTACTCCTTTACTCAGACGTAGGTGTTTAATTCTTTTTCATGCAGTGTTAATGTTTTCTACTTTTGCTCTACTTAGATATCAAGTCAGGTTTTGAGATTTTATTTTTTTTTTTGGTCAGAGGCAAGCTACAAGTTGCTGGATAACCAGTCAGGGAGAGGACAGAACAGATCAGGACTGCAATAAGGCAGAGGGTCAGATGTGGAATGGACAAATTTATGACTTGCAGTATTTGATAAATACTTCAGCAAATGTGAGAATTCATCAGTTTGTGTTTAGTAATTTTTATTTGACCATCATACCTGGTAGCTGATGTTCAAACTTGCATAAAAGACATCTCCGCAGATAATTTTGAGGTTTCAGGCTATCTTTACAATTGTTTCCATTATTACTATCCTTTTCTTTCTTCTTCAAAAAGCATGTTCCTCCAAAACTAGGATGAACAGGTAAATAAACTAACAAAAATCATAAATTCCAACAAAGTAGAATTCATGTAGATGAATTTTGAAAGAATTTTTAGTAATACTTCTCTACCCATGATTCTGGTTTATTACTTGTGAAGTAAATAGGAACTATATGGAAGATTCTCTGATTAGGTGGAGACAAATCTATGTCTACTGTGGAGAAGGTTTGGAATAAGTTCTGTTCTTTTGCCTGTTCCTTATGCTCTACTTTATTGTATTCTTACATAGGTTTTTCAATTAAATAATCATCATAGCAATACTATAATACTTAAAATATGATCCCTGCACTATCAAAATTTATGTCTTTGGCTTAAAATAATTTAGTTTTTTTGTTTTGAAATCTAATATTCAGTTCATCAACAGTTCATATGATTTACTGTGAAAATAAGTAACAGAATTATACTCTTTATTTAGTTATTACCCTGTAAGTAACATAAGCAACTCAAAGAACTTAAGCAGAAAAATGAAAATACAAGTGACATAAATTATATTTTCAAGGTCCACTTTGCTCTGAAAAGTTTTGCTTGAAATCTAAATATCAGTGGATAGTAGTAACACCTGAATAAATGTTTGAGTTAGCAAATCAGAATCTTTTAAATTATAATTTTTATTATAAGTATGTGAATTGTTAAATTATGTGTATTTATATGAAGTTTCAGACTATGCATTTTTTATCAGCCTATACTGTATCTACAGCTAGGAGTGTCTGGAATCATGGGAATTACTGAAAGTGTAAAAAAGGCTATAAAAGTTGGTTTCAGTTTTCCAAAGGCTGTACATATATATAAAAGTTGTTTTAAAATTAACATTGCACAGATAATTTGTTTTGTTGTTATACTACATAACACTCTTCTTTATAGCATCTGCACAGCTCAGTACCTGAGATTATTTACTTTGGTATTGCAGAAGTCCCAGTCATAGAGAGAAATATTTGGAGCTTTAGTCAAAGTAGGACATATGATAAAATTCTAGTTAAACATGTGAAGAAAAGGAAAATACACCTAAGACTGCCACTCATTGGCAAGCACTGCAACATGGTATAAAGTCCGGTTCTCTGAGTCAGTGTTTTTCTTTCCCTCTGAACTTTGTGGCTGAGGAACTAGTCAGCAGCACTGATAAAAGCAGCAAGCAATTCTGGAATTTGCACATAAGTGTATAGTCCTTGCAAACCCAGTGGCAAGAATTTGGTGAGCCTAGCCTGCACCACATCACATTGCGGTTGTCCTACATAGCTGGGTATTTAACTGCTCACTATCTACTTGAATCTAGATCTGAAAATACTGGTTTCTTCCTTTTAGATTTTAAGATTACTAAAACAATTTCAGCGTGCGTTGGAAATCTTTCTTCTGTCCCGATCAGTAAATACAAGGGGGAGGATTGTTAGGTTCCTTGTGGTGAACCGACTTTAAACACTACATACCTAAATGCTGTAGTGGCAGACATCCATAGGACAACTTTGATGAAATGTTCAGCAAGCATGAGCAAAAATGTAGCAGCTGATAGAGGGAGAAAGAATTTGGGGTTTTTTCCCCCAGAAAGCACGTGCTTGTGCTTGTTCTCCCATAGATATTGACTGTATTAGAAGAGACTACTTAGAGGACACTGCAATTGGAAGAGGGGGAGGAGACCATCTTGTGGACTGAGAACTTTGTAAAACTCTGAATAAAGTACTGGCTATTATAAAACCAACAGGAACTCTGAAGTTAAGCATTGGAAGCAGATACATGTGCTTATGTAGAGTCATTGTTTCACAATATGATGTATCTCTTCTTAAATGGTAAGTAAGTGGTTCAGAGAACTGATGAGAGGACTCAAGCATCTTCTGTATTGTGGGATGTCATCTATATTGAGGGATGACAGGCAGAGCCCATTGAAAGGTATTGATCAAGGACTGTTGCAACCAAAAATAAAAATGTTCTCTCATGCTGTCAAAATAAGAATAATTTAGGTTTATTTATTTCACAAGTAGTAGTTGTAGTGCTGATTTGTGTGGATAAGTTAAAATATTTTCCTGGGTTTAGATTATGCAGGGTTTTCAATGAAGATACTGACTTTTGGACAGACCTCAAAACCTCAAATTGTTTACATGATTTCCACTTTTTGGGATTCCAGTCATGTGTCTTCTGGGAAGGACACTGATGTTCTCTTCTTAAACAGGATCAGGACGCTTTTGTATCAAATAAAGCTACTGCAAAGGTACTGGTCAGTCAAAGGTGGCATTAAAGACCAAGCCCTGTGGGCTGCTGCTACCAGCCAGAAAGGGAGACTGTGAGGTCCGCAAAGGCATGGAAGCTGGAGGTGGGGATGGTGGGGAAGAACTGAGAGGGCAGGCAGTAGGTGCTGGGGTGGTCCTAGGTAGGAAGGGGTAACCTGGGGGCCTAAGTGAACAGCTCTGTGAGCATTCCCAGGGAGACAGTGCTCAGTACCACAACATTTTGGCCAGAAAGCCAAAAAGCAGGAAAATGAGAGAGGAGGAAACTTAGCCTGGTGATAATTTTAGAGCCATAAACCTCTTGGTAAACACATGACATGTTGGAGTGTCTTCTTCTGTCCGTGACTTTCTGGCGCCTATTGTATGCTAGTAGTGAATAGCAGGTCATTCATCCCAGTCCTGGAAAAGCCTCTCTACCCATATGTCTGTTCAGAGTATTTCTGAACATTACCTGCATGTTCTTCATGCAGGCTTCAAAATAATGAATTAGATCAGAAGTTAATGCTTCGATTTTACTTTTAGGAGAATTTATCTTTTTTGTTCTAGCAAATCTAATAACATACAAGGCAGGCATCCAGCTTTCAAAAATACATGAAATTCAGTGATTTCATAATGCTTTTAGAATGGAACGGATTTGAGGCAGAAAAAGCCATTATGTATCCTCCAGTTGTGTTCATTCCTCTAAACAATCATTAAAAACAGCTCAGGTTGGTTTTGAAGTGAATGTTTTCACTCTACTGTATTATTAAGATTACTAATACAGGTTGCTGGTGCCTCCAGGAAAACAAACAAACATTTTTTCAGCTCTTCGCTGAGCTTCTTATAACAAGTGCTGGTGATCAGTTAGCTAGTTCATTAAAAAGTTACGCATGATTTTATTGAGGTAAGCAATTCTGAATCAAAGAACCCAATTCGCAGATCTAGGTTGAAGCACATAATTGGCATGTATTTTAGGGTCGCTGTTAAAGCTATAAAAAAGATTAACTAGGGAAGGAATGGATCCAAAAACCCTAAAGGAAGGAATATGTTATTTGTGTGACCCAGTGTTACAAATGGACTCATTTAACACTAAGATCTTATCTACATTAAAAGAAAAAACTGAAATAAATTTAAAACTTCTTTGATTTAACTTCTTTAGCAAGAAGTTATCCTTCATCTGATACACATAAATTCATACTGCATTCCTTCTGCTATGATTTTTACTATTGCTATCAAAGACACATTTTTATTAAATCATATACATTTCATTGAGAAGTCAACACTGTGATAACTGTAAAACAAAATTGTATAAGTATGTTCACCATGGTGTTGAGATCCACAGTGAGTCTGAGATTAAAGACCCAGTTCTACAAACAGTTCTGCAAGCACAACTTAGTGGGAAACCTTGTACACATGCTAGTAGCACATGGTTGAGCATTTGCAGAGTGAAAGAGAGGGAAGGTGCATTATTCAGAGGATGTTTTAGAAACAGTGGTGCTTTATTCTGAGTTTACAAGCGGGCCAAATCTTGAAACTTGAGGGGAAAATGTTTGGGTTAAGAAAGCTTTATTTTTTTAAATACTTGGAAGAAGTTATTTACTGGCGAGTGTTTCCATCACTTCTTTAAGCAAAAGAAAGACATTTTGGTTTTCAAACTGAGAGGTATAAATAATCAAGTCTTAAATATATTAAAATGTACACACAATCTACTTTTTGTTATAATTTTGATTGCTTGATTGCCACAATCTAAAATCTTCTGTAGCTGATATTACTGTTGGATTTTATGTGATGGCATTGAGGCAATTTTTTCAACTATTAGCTTTCCCAAGGGTTCTTTTCAGACAAAATGTTATGCATCAGCTCTTGTTTGAGTGTAAGCCTATTGAACCGCATTCTCCTCTCTGCCAACTTGGCAGCAAGTTCTTGTGCTAATAAAAGAGGTTACCCCAGATAGAGATCCCAGATGTGCCTGAACTACTTTTATTAGGACTATGGAGAGGCTCAGTGTTTCCTTCTAACTGTTTCCATAAATGGTGCGGGCTTGCCTTCATAATTGCCCAAAGAATTGTGTTACATCACTGGAAGTTTTTTTCTCAAAGAGAGTAAAATGTTGTATGGGTTAGCACAGAACCCTGCTTAGGGAATACTCAAAACAGTTGTTCAAAACAATAAATGCCTTTTGTCACAGTACAAACCTTGATTTGGCCCTCCTGAATTCTGTTGAGAGGAGAACATTGATGCTTAACATTGAGTTAAAAATACCTTAATTTATTACATATTAATGAGATTTAGTATCATGATTAGAATAAGTAACAGTAGATGTTTCTCAGAACAGCAATATATTTGCGGTATCTGACATACTTGACTATAATGACAGTTATTCCTTGAAACTGTTGAACACTGTGTTTTGCAGAAGTAATATTGTACTTGGTGATAAAGCCAACTTAGTGATTGCCTGATACTGGGCTATTGTAGATTGGAATTGCTAACATCAATATTTGTCCTCTTTTTTTAAGTGCTATATAGTAATTAGCAGTTCAAGAAGAAGTTCTATTGCTAAAATGTATTCAAAATTTCTCCATACTATTTAGTTTAATGTGTTGGCACCAATTTTGAAACGCAAGAAATAGGGTAATCTAACTGAAATACTTAATAAAATAAATGTAGTCTGTTAAACTTCTGTTGCTATCCATAAATCAGAAATAATAAGATGTTTACAATCTTAAATCATAATTTTGATTTTCCTTTCAAGGCCGCAAGCTTCCTGTTGAAATATTTATTGTTGTCAAAATGTGAATAGAGAAAAGAAGGTTTTAATTAAAATAATTCATTGCTTGCTTGTATTGTTCATCTTATTAAATTACGAAAAATGAATGGTGCTTTAATTTCTGGTCATGTCTCTGGTTGATTTTTATTGTAATTGTGTCAGATATAAAAAAAAATAAACTGCACAGTGGATTCGTTTCATAGTGAAACACACGATAGTATCCATTTCAGTTTTTCAAAACCACGGTTTGACTCAAAGGCTCCCATTAGTTTCAGTGGGCTTTGGATCAGGCACAGGGTTAACAGCTTATTTTTCAAACAACTAGAAAGAGGTGTAAATGTCAAAGGTGATAGCTATACTGTGAGTTCCATAAACTACAAAAAAAAAGTTACTACCAAAGCTCTATTTTTCCTTAGTTTAGCAGCTTTACGAAAACAGTGTTAATAAGTATACCAGGAACAGTATATAATAATGAATCAGATACGTAAAAACAAACCCTTTAAAATTCCTTTTATATAATAATTGGAAAGTTAAAAGTGACTTAAAATCCCTGACTTCTCATGCTGTGATGTAAATTGTATTTTTTTTAGGTTCCAAATTCAAAGAGGGAAAACTGATCCAACCAGTTACAAGAGCCTGGGGGACTGTTTTAGGACTATTTTCCAGCGAGAAGGGTAAGAGTATATGTTTTTAAAATTGTCAATTTTATGTGACCTTTTTTAATCACCCGTTTTCCAGACATCAGATCCTCTTTATTTTCCACCACTTTTTTGCAATTGCTAGGATTTGGCAAATATGTTGTCTTACATAACGAGCACAATTTGAAAAGTCTTAGCATCACTTATACTCACAATACCAAATTTTGCTGTTAGGGTATGTTTAAAAGCCAGGAGGCACAGCTCCGTAGAGCTGGGGCAAACGCTGCTTCAGTTCTGAGAGCAGGATGGCTGTGTCAGTGTAGTGCACTATCTAGGCTTTTGTATCTTCTTCTCCTGGTTTTCTGAACTGGCTTAGCCTGAGCTATTACCAGTTCAGTGAAGTACTGGTTTCCAAGCTGTAATGAACTGGTGGTCCCTGTGGGAAAAATTCCGCAGCTTTTCAGTTTGACAGAATATGGGAAAGGATTTATGGTCCTTAGTCACCTGAATCATACTGGCTTCAGAAGTGCCACTGCTCTAAGCCTGAGCTCCTGTAAGAGTCTTGGGTTCTGATCCATAAAGGCATTTAAATTCATGCTTAATTTTATGACCAGTCAGTCCAGTTAAAGCCATTGAATGTAATCGGACTGATCATATGCTTAAAGTTAAGCCTGTTATCCACAGGAGCTCTTTGGGAGCTAGCCTTTAATCAAGGTAACTCTAATTAGTAGATCTCAGTTTTGAGCAGCTAGCAGGCTTTTCATAAGTACCTTGTGAATATATTAGCAACCTATTTTTTATCCATATATTCATCAAAATGAAACTGTTCTTATATATAGTTGCATAGATACCACATTTGGAGGCAGCATAGGTGCAGTGAGGCTGTCCTGGGTTCAGCAGTAGCAGCCATCTTTCTCCTTCTTAGTAGCTGGTGCAGTGCTGTGTTTTTGATTTTGGTCTGGGAACAGCAGTGATAACACCAATGTTT